>JAULBM010004994.1:0-11878 GCA_032357055.1 Geukensia granosissima | reverse complement strand
TGAACAAGTAAAGAATTATAAATTTGACAGGCAAAAATTATATATAAATTGTAAATAAATTAACCATATTCTTTCAAACCAATATAATTGTTGTTTGGACCATTTTTGTTATGGGCCGATTTGGTGATGGCCGATTTTGCTATGGGCCGATTTGGTGTAGGCCGATTTTGTTATGGGCCGAAATATCCAGTTACCTGCTGAACACTTTTCACCTTTATTTTCAAAATTGAGCTAAAGATAAAAAATCAAAACATAAACTTTGTGCAGAATACACTAAGGAACAATCATACAAAGTTGCATAAAAATCCATTTATATGTTTCAGAGAAGGTTTTTTTTTTCTTAAAAATGTTGATGACGGACGCCAACTGATGATAATAGCTCACCTGAGATAAGAATATAATACAAACAATACAAATGAAATGCACCGGATGCGATGACCATTACTTGTCCTTCGGCAATAACAAATAATTCGGTTATGAATGTGAAAGGGTCAAGGTTGTCTTTTTATTGCGTTCCGCTTTACGGATGTTTGATGTTTAATACTTTACACAACAAACCAGAAAGAATATTTATAATGATTACAAAAGACAAATCATAGTAATAACTTTTTAATTAGCAGGAGTTTGAAATAAATGGGATTTCCCCTCTAAACAGTGGAGTCTATTGTAAAAGAATTAACCAGACAGTATGTCATAAAAACAGTTTGAAATCCTGGTGATGTCAAAGTTGACATACCTTAATTAGCAGCTGTTATTTTGGTTAATAGTTTTGCACAATGTCATGTATAATTTATGTCTTATCACCGTAAGACGGACAACTTCTCACAATTATTTAATTGAGAAAATATAAAATCAAATATTCATAACACTGGATATTTTTTGACGCCCAAGCTATTTTTACAATTATGCTATTGAAATTTATTCTCAGACTATTATTACCTTTGAATGTCGTCATATTTTAAGGCACTTGTCCTTCAAAAGGGGCGTATCTGATTGTGGGGAATGTATAGATTCACAATCCGTCAAAAGGGAGACGTTGAAGACGCTCCGTGTTTAGGAAATGCCCCGTCTTAAGCACTTTGAAGACCCCTTGTAACAGCTCTTTTTGAGTGGTCGGTAGGCGGCCAGTTACAAGGCTAAATTTTCCGCCCCTATCCAACCCGCAATTTTTCCAGTGTCAGTCAAAAATTCCCCCCTTACCGGTCCCTTGCTCACAGTCTACATATTGATTTATTGTTTTTGTTCTGAATATGCAAGAAATATTTGCCACTGGACGTTAAACAACAATCAATCAATCTGATGAACTGAAAAGTTACAAGTAAATAAATAATTTAAAACTATTTACACCTATGACAGCTTTCACCTCGTTTTTAATGTGTTAAAAAACGGAATGATAGAGCTATTTTAAGTACTTTTTAAAAAATCCGTATCCGTGCTCATCCTTTGATGTTTGAAAGAGGAAGACATTTTAATATTCCTAGAATAGAAAGATACTGTTTTTTATGTATACTAAACATAGGTCGAAGATGGAAAGGATGTCCTCATAAGATGTTAAACTTTTAATATCTAGAGAAATATTTTTATGGAAAAATACAAAATAAGTTGGATAACACAAATACAGTTAAAATTGAAAATTTAAATGATATATCAAAATATTTTTAAATAATAATTCCTACCCTACTCTCCGATTGACTTTTCTTTCAATCAAACTGTTACATATATATGAAATCTTATTGTTAGAAAACAATAAGTGGTCTTTCAATTTTCGATCGTTTCTATGTCAAGGTCATCCTTTGAACTTCCCAATTTATTGTCTGCTCTTATCACTTATGGTTTACGAGAAATTCCAACAACAATATTGAAGGTCATCCTTGAACTTTGACCTCAAATTGTGGGTCTTTATATGCAGCTCATTTTTCCTTTTTATAGTCATTCATTATCTGTAACGGTTTCCGAGATATTAGACAAAACCCATTTTTGCAATTAAAGAACTAAGTTTTATACGAGACATCAAACAATTTTCGACTGAATGTAACAAAAGCTAATATTAACGTACCGAACATTTGCCCAATTTATTTCCAGTTTCTATCAATTACGGTTTTGGAAAAAATTCAATAACATTGTTGAAGGTTAAAGGTCAAGGTCATCTGTGAACTTTGACCTCGACCTCAAGTTGTAGATCTTTATGTGCTTAACATTTTTCCTTTTATAGTTATTTATTATCTGTTACGGTTTTTGATATTAGACAAAAACCATAAAATATACCGATTCAAGAACCGTAACTCTAGTATGAGGCATCAGACAATTTTCGACAAAATATAACAAAAGTAGATTTTGACGTGACGAACATTTTACCCATCTATTGTCTGCTTCAATTTATTACAGTTTTCGAGAAAATCCAATAACATGGTTGGAGGTCAAAGGTCAGGTTTATCTGTAAACTTTGACCTTGACCTCAAATTGCAAGTCTTTATGTGCTGAACAATTTTCCAATATATAGTCATTCATTATCTGGTACGGTTTTCGAGATATTAGACAAAAACCATAAAATATACCGATTCAAGAACCTTAACTCTAATATTAGTCACCCGACAATTTTCGACAAAATGTAACAAAAGTAGATTTTGATGTGACGAACATTTTCCCAATTTATTGTCTGCTTCTATCTATTACAGTTTTCGAAAAAATCAAATAACTAGGTTGAAGGTCAAGGTCATACGTAAATTTTGACCTTAACGTCAAATTGAAGGTCTTTGTGCTGAACAATTTTCCTTTATATAGTCATCCATTATCTGTTACGGTTTTCCAAATATTAGACAAAACCATAAAATATACCGATTCAAGAACCGTAACTCTTAGATGAGTCGTCCGATAATTTTCGACAAAATGTAACAAAAGTAGATTTTAACGTGACGAACATTTTTCCCATTTATTGTCTGCTTCCATTTATTACGTTTTTAGAGAAAATCCAATAACAAGGTTGAAGGTCAAAGGTCAAGGTCATCCGTGACCTTTGAACTTAGGTCCAAATTGGAGGTCATGTGGTCTTATGATCATTAGTGAATGTCCCAAGCCTCTACGACTTCGGTTTCCGAGAAAAAAAATTTTTTAAACATTTTTTGATGAGTTTGTGCAAATAAAGTATTTTTATTTGATGTTAATATTTGTCGATTAGCCTTAAGATAACCTGTAGATGTTTGAAATCGGAATTGATAACTATATAAAATATCTTTTTCTATAGAGAGGCACGAATTTAATGCTAACACTACGGCCATTTACTTTTAAGTTTTGCTAATAATCTGAGGTCACAGGATTGTTTATAGATTGAATTTCAAGGTTGAAATTATATTCTTGAAGTAAGCTTGCTTTCTGAATTTTTTTAAAAATTAATTTAGTGTAACATTTAGTTTCTAACTTGTCGTACTAAAATTCAGGCTTATATATCAAAATGTAATATTTTAGTTTTTGTTAACTTTAACAGTTATTTTTTTTATCCCCGTGAGAGAAATTTCATATTGCAACATGGAACATTTTTCTTTCTATACGAGAAATTGGAGATCGAGTTGCTGTACTATTAAAATTAATACCTGGTGTGTTACGAACGTAAATCTATGCAAGCAATTTGTGGTGACTGTCGTATAACAAACCCAATATTCTAGTCAAACCTAAAAATGATGTATGAGAGTTGATTGCATTTTTCGAATACATGTTATGTAAAATAAAACAAATTATTCACTTCTGTCTGTGTAAGAATCAACATCAATTCACTTTGATTAATATAAACAAATAGACATTCCTGATGTTTTACTTAAACTTAAATAATTACTTGGTAATATTTTAAAAAAAGCCTTCATCAGAAGTTATTGTTAAACGGCGTCCTTTGGTTAGATGGGATGCACAAATACTTGATCAACCCAGTCTTGGGGTTTCGTATTCAGTTTTTAGGTTGCTCTGTCTTGAGACGGAACTCTTTCTAAGGCTTCCGTTCGTTGGTTAGAAAGAATACATCAACCGACGTCTTTTGGATAAGGACGAAAAGGTCCGTCCAGTGTTGTACATACAAAATAGTTTAACTTTTTCTCTGTTAATACACATCGTCTGCCTAAAATTGAGCATATTTTATAGCTTTCTCGAATTTCGTACAGGCATTTTGATACCTTTGTTTGAGATCCAAAGGTTTCAGTTCGATAAGACAAAAAAAAACGGATTTCTGGTTTAAAAACCGTTTAAATTTTTATATATTTATTAATTACATCTCTTTTGTACTTATTACAACAAAATATGTTGCTAGAATATCCTATTATACTTTTATGTTTATGTAGATTTTAACCTTCTTTAACTTTTGTTGGACTAAATGACATTTACCTGTCATAAATTATAAGACATGTTTTGATACCGACGGATAGGTTAATACCCTCAGTTAATTGGAATCAATGTCATATTCATTCAAATCATGTTTAATAACACACAGACTATTTTTACTAAATAAAAATCAAATAAAACACCGTAAAAAAGGTGTTTTTTAATTTACCGGAACTAAATGAATCCTTAATACACAAATTTACTGTATTCATAATAGATATATTTATTTATAAACGTTTCCAATTAAATTTATTCGGATATAAATATATTTATGTTCTAATTCGTTCCTCAACCGAACATAAATTATTTATCTATTAAGACAAAACGCCATAATCATTATGGGATCAGCTCGCCAGTCGTGCAGCTAACATTTATTACATCATTAATACATGTAATACAACAAAAATAAAGTCCACACAGTCAGATACACTACACAGCTGGCCGCTGCAAAACTTTACACAATCTACAACGACAAATGAATATGTTAATACAAATCAAAAATAAGCCTTACAAATCGTCACTTCAAAATGCATTTTATATTAAATATAAGTTACTAATAAGTAAAATGTCTATAATGAGCAAAAATTCAAGATGTATAAACTTTAAAAAAAAAAATAAATCAATCGGAAAGCGGTTTGGGTGGGCAGGTATAGCTGCACGAAAAGCCGAGCGTCGAATGAATATAGTAAAATAATTACTTAAACAGGAAAACTATTCCCGCTTAAACAACCCGTGCATAAACTTTAATCTAAGTATTCATATATCGGCATGTTACAATATAACCAATAAATACGAAGTTTAAATGTGATGTCAAATGTTAAATGTTTAAACTAATAAACATAAACACTAACACGTGTTGAAGACACGTGTAACATTGAAACAGGTGTTTATCCAACAAAAATAAACACATAACAATTATTGAAATTTAATCGACTGGCCAATTATAACAGCTATCGACCAAATAGGTAAACAATGTGAAGCAAAAAACACTTTAACATAAAATGAACGACATCCACTGAATTACAAGTTCCTGGCTTGAGACAGGCACAAAAAGTATGTGGCAGGATTAAACCTGTTTGTGAATACGCAATCTTCGCCCTAACCTGGGACAGTGGTGTGACAAAACGACATTTAGACAAATGTTCAAAATCAACTGAATAAGATTTAACTTTTAAAGTAGATTCATAGTACGCAGACAATAACAAATAAAATAAGAAAAACAAGATGTCCTTATAGTTGATCACTGAACAGATTCCAGTGGGCTGATTTTTTACTGACTGCCCTGCGTAACGATAATTTTTATCGTCACAGTTATCGGCAAATTATGGTTTATAAAAAAAATCAACCTTATAGAAAATAAACATAATAAAGGCGTAAAAGCTATCTCGAGATTGCCGGGTCTGTAGACTTATCTCCTTTTGTTTGGTCCTCCGGTTTCCTTTCGCACCCTCTTTTCTGTCAACAGTTTTCCGAAAGGATTTTGCATTTTATTCATGTTAGCATTAATATCCCGATGTTTGTCATTTAATATGCAAATGCCATTTTGTTTAACAAAAGTGAACCTTCTAATACCATTTCCTCATGGATAATTATATATTGGAGTATCCGTTTCTCAGACGAGAGGGATATTTTTCCTTTGAGAAGCGGAGTAACATCAGATTGCAATTGCAATGCAGAAGTCAGTGGTCATCTGCATATAATTTAACCAGATTATTTAAAAAAAGCTACATTGTAAACACCAACGTCTGTCTCTTAATTTGATCCAAAAAAAAAAAAAAAAATACGGGATAAACTACGGCACCCTTCACGACTTAACTAGGTTGTGTCTGTTTTTTTTATTTGTTTTGCGTCAACTAAAAATTTGAAAACCTACCAGCCAGCAAGCAGAAAAAACACACACATTATATAAAAAACACAGATATAATATTTTATGCATAACACTTACTGGGTCAATGCCAATTCTTAAAGTAAGTTCTAGATGGAAAAGAATATTTGATTGATATATCTGTGTGTAGTTAATCAAAATTTGATCAAAACAACACATATTTCTTTCATTATTCTTAATATTCTAATTTATTGCTAGCCACATTTGTCGATTTTTGAAACTTTTTCTTTGTGTGTGTTTTTGAAAAAAATACCTCAATAACCTAGCTACGAGCTGACACAAAACAAAGAAAAACACAAATTTGGCCTTTAATCTGCTCAATGAAACTGCGTAAAAACTCACAAAATAAATATTTGAGAGTAACAGTAAATATATTTTCGCCCAAATCTATTATATTACGACAAATTTGGATATGAAACTAAACCAATCCAATCCTTCTTATGTCATTAAAAAAATAATGTTAAAAAATTGATTTACAAAAGTATATATAAGGCACATATAATGTAAATTTGTCTCGATTCTTCATATTTTTTGCATCCGTTACTACAAAATTTTCAATTTCTAATGATTTTGGCATCTCCTACACATAAGAATTACATCGTCCGCGAGATGAATAATTTGTCCAGTATAACAATAAAAAAAATGGTGAATTGTGTACTTTTTGTACGAATTTAATGTGTTGTTTATTGGTCCATATACTTGTTAATTGCTCATGAAGGGTACAGATCACTAACACTGATTTTACAGAGACCAGGATCCTGTGGTTTTATATAGAAATGCTAGTTTTCTCTTTAAATGTATCTTACTATTATTCAGTATTCTTTTTATTTCATATTGGCATATAAGAATATCTTTTGCCAATTCTTGAACCCACAAGGTGTATGTGAACTGCTGTGATTTTTTAGTCAGCCATTTAACATAGTGACAATGTAAAGTTAATGATTTAACTACATGTACCACAAATTTGTATTATTTTCACAAAGGAAGTAACTTAATATCATATCTGTTATATTTGATGCTTTCTTCATTCTACCACCAAGTACGAAAAATATTGATGCATTCATGAGAAAAATGCCATTGTCTTATCAACTGGCCGAACTAGAATGAAAGGAGTTATTTCCAAGGGCGCTTGTCAAAGAGAGAAAGCAAAAGAAAACAAAAGGGTCAAGTCGACAGACGTGGCAAATTCGAGAACACAAACAAGACGGTACATTACATATACACACATAAAACTAAAAATACAAAGCTGTAAACAACGCTGACCCTGCCAAAAAAACGGAGTGAACTCAGGTGGTCCAGAATAGTATGTGGGCTGAGATAACCCCTCGTGCACCACCCCCCACATCTCTATGGGAAAAAACTCCCGTCATTAGTAATAATACAAATAAAAGGCCAGTCCCAGAAAGTCCCGATAACTTAGAGGCCACTTAAAAACAGCAAAACAGGCAAACACGTAGGAGAAACTCGATTGGAGATCTTAGCGATATTACCCCGACTGCGTCGAAAAAGGCTCCAGCTTTAAGAAAAACTGTCGCGGACAAAGTCCTCGAAGCCTTAATTAGTTCAGAGGTATTACAGGCAATCATCCCTGTCCTATCTGAAAAATTAGCAGAAAGCCTAACATCCATTATTGAAGCACAAGTTATGAACTGTGTTGATGCCCAGGTCAAGCCTTTAGTTGAAAAAATCAATGAACAGCAAACCATAATTAACGACCAGCGACAAAAAATATGCAAGCAATTCATACAAATAAGCGCCATAGAAAAATCTATGAAGGATCAATCCAACTCTTTACAAGAAAACATCAGTGAAATCGACACCCTTTATTCGAGAATAGCTGTACTAGAATCACGAAGAGAAAACCAAGAACAATACTCCCGAAGAACCAGTCTTCGATTTCACAACATTAGTGTGCCAGTGGACAATAGAGGGAAAATTATTCATCCCGACAACACTGACGATATCATCATTGATATCTGCAACAATAAGCTTGGTCTGGCATTAAACTTAAACGACATCGGTAGATCTCATGTCATAGGCAAAGCCAGAAACGGGAAGGCCCAAGTTATCGCCAGGTTTCTATCCTACAGATCTCGGCAACTAGTTTATTCTAGGAAAAAAACTCTTAAAAACGATCCTGAAGGTATATTCATCACGGAAAATCTGACGCAATTCAGGGCAAATCTTACAAAAAAACTGGCAGAATTGAAGTTTAATGGCATGATCCACGCTTACTGGACAACGGATGGACCCATTTATGTCAAGGAATCAGAAAATGGCAGAAAGTTACCGGTCCTAAATTTTGATGATATCTCAATAATCGAGCGTCGTGCAGAGGAGTGTGCATCATCAGAAACAAACAACAAGCTGCGGCCTGAAACTGTGCAAAATAACCCGGAAGACAACGGCAGTGCTTAATACTAATAAATTGTATTCAAATTAACAACAAATTGTATAACTGTATAGCCTTTTCTTAATATAACCCCCACCCATCAGGGCCAGTACAATTACATAATGAAACCCCTTTAACGGACATGGTCACATTAATAAATATGTGTATCGTTTAAAGACGATTATAGATTTGTCTTCAGATAAACATTTCGAATGAATTTTGACTATTATGGTACTTACCTTCCCCTGGCCAACTATGCCACATTAGTACATTATAAAATTTGATAACTTAATTTAAAAAGCTTTTTTAAATATCAGAGTATAACATAATAATAAACAACCATGTCCATAAAACGTTATGTGGCTAAGTTGTTGTTTTTAACTCGCTGTTAACTATTAACCAGTGCATTAAGCAAAATAAAAGAGAAAACAATCCACCGAAAAAGGGCATCTCAAATTATAAATCATCCAGGAAAGTCAGTGTCATGTCTATTTTTAAAATAAAAGAAGGCATAATTGTCCAAGTGCTATATCATATGATACCATTTTTTCATGTTTAACTAATGAAATTACCATAATAAAAGAGATTGTTATACATTTTCTGCATAACTTACCAATTTCATTCGAGTACAGCTTACATTCAACTTAAAATGATCTATGTCTATTCAGCATCTATATACACTGAAATGTTATTAGATCTGCTGCCAATTTTTTTTTTCCAAATCTAATTAATGTAAATTGGACGACGTGGACCAAATGGTTGAGGTCTTCACATCTACGTTTCTCAAAATTGCTAGGGAGTGCATTTCAACAAAAACTGTGACGATAAGCCATGGTTCGACAACCGAAACGGAAAGAAATCCGAATACGCGATAGACATAAAAAAGTCAATAAATTTAACCGTGAATCAGATAGTCTAAAATACAAAAAACAACGAAACAAAGTAAATAACATGAAAAAGGCGGCAACAGAAAACTTTGAGAGAAATTTGGATAACATAATTTTACAAAACATAACAAACCCAAAGACGTATTGGAAAATAACGAGAATGCTTATTAAGTCAAATAAAGGTTCCTACAATGTCCCTCCACTACAAAATGAAATAAATAGCAGTGACTTTGATGATATCGTTTATAGTGATGACGAGAAATGTTCACTATTAAACAAATATTTTTCCATGATCGCAAATTTAGAGGAGGATAACGTTCCTCTTCCAGAATTTCAAAATAAAACAAACTTTAGTATTGATAACATTGTAGTTAATTTTGAAGAAATAATAGATGTCATACAAATCCTTAATCCAAACAAAGCATCAGGTCCAGATGTGATAAGTCACAAAATGTTGAAAATTTGTCCCGAGAAAATAGCTACCCCCCTTCAAATAATATTTAATAAATCACTGGAACAGTGTAAATTTCCATCTGTTTGGAAAGTAGCAAATGTAATAGCAATCTTCAAAAAAGGGAATACTGCTTTGCCATCTAACTATAGACCTATTTATTTAATCAGTTGCGTTGGTAAAATAATGGAAAGAGTTGTTTATAAAAATGTCTACAATTACCTTAAAAATTCAAAGTTTTATATGAATATCAGTCCGGCTTTCTACCAAACTGTTCCACTGTTCACCGACTTATAGAAATATATAATTATATCCTCAATTCCTTTGAAAACAAAGAAATAAGTTGTTTTGTATTTTGAGATTTTTCGAAAGCCTTTGACAAAGTCTGGCATAAAGGTCTGTTGCACAAAATGAAAGGGTATGATATTTGGGGAAATTTATTAAATTGGTTCAATTGTTACTTGCAAGAAAGAAGTCAAAGAGTAGTTATCAAAAATTCATTCTCAACTCTGGGCAAAATTTCAGCAGTAGTATCTCATGATTCTGTTTTTGGACTCTATTATTAATAACTTTATTAATGATATAGCCGAAAATCTGATTGCAACCTGCAGACTTTTAGCGGATGACACATCGCTGAGCAACTCGAGTCATGATGGATCGCAGATCAAGACTGTGATTGATCATGACTTGAAAGAGCTCGACGATTGGTCAAGGAAATGGTAAATGTGCCGCAATCCAAATAAAACTGAAATAAGGATTTTTTTCAACAAAAAACCTTCCAAATCTGAGTTTTTCAATAAAGTTTAAAATATACCAATAACTGGCTCACATAAACATTTAGGGGTTACTTCCAGTAGTGATGGGAAATGGAATGATCATACCGAAAATATTTTAGCAAGTGTTTCTATACATATCGATATGCTTCGAAAATTAAAATACAGACTTAACAGAAGTAACTTAGAAAAATTATATCTATTCTATACAAGACCAAAATTTGAATATGCAAGTGAAGTCTGGGATAATTGTGGTGTCGTAAATACAAACAAATTAGAACAGTTGCTGCTTGAAACAGCTAGAATCATTACAAGGTTACCAATATTTATTAAATCAGATTTTGTTAATACAGAAATTGGATGGGAAACCCTAGTAGCTAGAAGACAAAGAAGAAAATTACAACTATTTTCAATATGTAAAATAATTTTGCTCCTGATTATCTTTGCAAAATGATTCCTCCTAAAATTCAAAGTACAACCACATATCCACTTCGTAATGGAAATTATATCATTGTACATTTTTGTAGGTTAACTTTAACTAGTGAATCGTACATTCCTGCTACTATAAGAAGTTGGAATGGCTTAGATTCATTAATTCGTACTGCAAAATCTATATCCCAATTTAAACGTGAATTAAAAATGCATTATGCTCCTGTTGAACCTGTGCCTAGTTATTTTCCTTACGATCCGAGGAAACTTAACATAATATTGACTCAAATAAGATGTAGTGCATCTTTTTGAATAATGAATGGTATAAAGTAGATATTGTTAACAACTCATGCCATTGTGGTGCTAGAATAGAAAATGCCAATCATTTCTTCTTTAATGCCGCTCATATATTGATATAAGAGCATACTTGTTTAATTATCTCAGCTGGTTACCTGATGCTTGCACTATAGATATTTACCGATTGAAAAAAGGTAGTAAAGATTTTATCACTGGCCAAAATGTGAACATTTTCAAGCATGTTTATGAATACATAAAAAAAAACAAAAACAGAACAAAAAAGATTCCTGATTGTATAATAACTGACTGTCAAATTTCCACAAACAACACAACAAAACACAGCTATCTTTTCTTTCTATTTAATTCTATCTTCATCTTTATTATAGATTATCTAAAAATGAA
>JAULBM010004983.1:0-11879 GCA_032357055.1 Geukensia granosissima | reverse complement strand
ACTATAGTTACTAAAGCAAACCATGGAAGGACTTGAATCCCACTCTAACTATAGTTACTAAAGCAAACCATGGAAGGGCTTGAATCCCACTCTAACTATAGTTACTAAAGCAAACCATGGAAGGACTTGAATCCCACTCTAACTATAGTTACTAAAGCAAACCATGGAAGGACTTGAATCCCACTCTAACTATAGTTACTTAAGTAAATTATGGAAAGACTTGAATCCCACCCTAGATATAGTTACTAAAAGTAAATCATGGAAGGACTTGAATCCAACCCTTGCTATAGTTACTAAAGCAAATCATGGAAGGGCTTGAATCCCATCCTTGCTATAGTTACTAAAGCAAATCATGAAGGACTTAAATCCCACTCTAACTATAGTTACTAAAGCAAACCATGGAAAGACTTGAATCCCACTCTAACTATAGTTACTTAGGTAAATTATGGAAAGACTTGAATCCCACCCTAGATATAGTTACTAAAAGTAAATCATGGAAGGGCTTGAATCCCACCCTTGCTATAGTTACTAAAGCAAACCATGGAAGGGCTTGAATCCCATCCTTGCTATAGTTACTAAAGCAAATCATGGAAGGGCTTGAATCCCATCCTTGCTATAGTTACTAAAGCAAATCATGGAAGGGCTTGAATCCAATCCTTGCTATAGTTACCAAAGCAAATCATGGATGGGCTTGAATCCCACCCTTGCTATAGTTACTAAAGCAAACCATGGAAGTACTTGAATCTCACCCTAGCTATAGTTACTAAAGTAAATTATGGAATGACTTGAATCCCACCCTAGATATAGTTACTAAAAGTAAATCATGGAAGGACTTGAATCCCACCCTTGCTATAGTTACTAAAGCAAACCATGGAAGGGATTGAATCCCACCCTTGCTATAGTTACTAAAGCAAATCATGGAAGGGCTTGAATCCCATCCTTGCTATAGTTACTTAAGCAAATCATGGAAGGGCTTGAATCCCATCCTTGCCATAGTTACTAAAGCAAATCATGGAAGGGCTTCAATCCCACCCTTGCTATAGTTACTAAAGCAAGTCATGGAAGTCTCCAACTCTAGCTATAGTTACTAAAGAAAATCCTGGAAGGACTTGAATCCCACCCTAGTTATAGTTACTAAAGTAAATCATGGAAGGACTTGAATCCAATCTTGCTACAGTTACTAAAGCAAATCTTAGGACTTGAACCCCACCCTAGCTATTGTTTCTAAAGCAAATCTTAGAAGGACTTGAACCCCACCCTAGCTATAGTTTCTAAAGCAAATTCTAGAAGGACTTGAATCCCACCCTAGCTATAGTTACTAAAGCAAATCTTGGAAGGACTTGAATCCCACCCTAGCTATAGTTTCTAAAGCAAATCCTAGAAGGACTTGAACCACACCCTAGCTATAGTTTCTAAAGCAAATCCTAGAAGGACTTGAATCCCACCCTAGCTATAGTTTCTAAAGCAAATTCTAGAAGGACTTGAATCCCTCCCTAGCTATAGTTACTAAAGCATATCTTGGAAGACTTGAATCCCACCCTAGCTATAGTTTCTAAAGCAAATCCTAGAAGGACTTGAACCCCACCCTAGCTATAGTTTCTAAAGCAAATCCTAGAAGGACTTGAATCCCACCCTAGCTATAGTTTCTAAAGCAAATCCTATAAGGACTTGAATCCCACCCTAGCTATAGTTTCTACAGCAAATCCTAGAAGGTCTTGAATCCTACCCTAGCTATAGTTACTCAAGGAAATCCTAGAAGGGGAGATAATTTGTGAATAAGATAATTCAAATTCCACCCCATAGTTCAAAAGCAAATCCTTCAAGAAGGACAACTTCAGTCCAATCCTATAGTGGCCAAAGAAAACCATTCAATCATAGACATGGTGTGATATGAATACTTACCAAAGCGAATCCTGCAAGAAGTGATGATGTTTGACTTGAAGCTTTTAATCGTGCCTTGCTGTGATGCAAGTGAAGTAAATTTTTCACATCTTTCATTACTCCTATTTTAGCCATATAATCATAAATTGTTACTTTACATCCAACAGGATGTTAGAGATTGTCTCACATATTATCTTATCCTGGTTTACTATACAAACTTAAGAAAGTCCAAATGAACAGCTGTTAAACCAAATCAATATATATATATATCAATCCATTAAACAAATGCATATACATTTAGTTTGATACTTAAAAATAAAAAATGACACTGTAGTATTTCATTGAGAAATAGTTAGTCCATCACCCTGGACATATCTGATAAGTACATGTTTTCCTTCCACTTTGCACAATTTCTTGGAATGTTGAACATTTCCTGTATTACTTTTACATTTTGTAAAATTACAACTATGAACTGTAAATGTGAAACTTATTTCCCATTAACAGAGACAAAACTAGATAGGAAAAATTACAACATTTACGTGTTTCTCAAATTTTCTCAAGCAACGAACATACACAGATTTATAAGTCCTACACTCTTATTAATATATCCTCAATCATATTTGACATGCAAGTCTCTAAACTGCCACTTTTCACTTAATTACAAATTCAAACTATGTATCAATTACAGGTAAATTATCATGTGAACACCTGTCTTTGTATGGTCTTCAAATGAATTAACTTCCTTTGTACATTGTACACTAACGGCCCTTAGGGTCAATATGAATAACATGTTATGCATCGTCCTGGGTTTTATTACTAAGATTTTATCTATATCGCTTCAAAGTTCACCAACAAGATGAAGTTTTATTTGCCCTATGCATATAAATAACCATCAATGTCAACAAATTTCAGTTAAAAGGAAAAGTTTTCCAAAATTCAGAAGAACTTAATCTTTTATTGTAAGATATATTTAAAATCTACCATAAAGCATTTGAATAAACTATTAAAATCCTAAAAACTACACTTAAAAATCCAGGCTTAAATACAAAATGTATAGAAAAATATTAATTCTACCTGAAAGGAACCCCCATGTCCTTAATTATTTTCATTATTAATGTCGATTTTGATAACAGTGGATTAAATCACTGTAAACTTTTTTTACTTTTTAGGTAAAAATTTGATGTAACAACAAATACCATGTGAAACCTGAAATTATTCTATAAAAGCATATTGACTACACACATTGAATGAAACATTGGGCATAATTATATTATTCTATCAATTCCACATTGAAATGAACAGAAAAACACAAACTATAAAGGGATATTTTGAAAAAATTTGATTCAGAATATTTAAAAATAATTCAACAGGATTTTTTATTCAAAGCTCAATAAAGAATATATAATCTCATAGCCTTCCTGTTTATGACTAAATAATGCTAGAAATTACCTACAACCTCACTGTTCATGACTAAATAATGCAAAAAATGCACCTTTATGAAACCTATAATCTCCCCATCCATGAAGTTCATGTCTACTAGAAACACACCTATACCCTCCCTGTTCATGCCTAACTGATGCTAGAAATTCAAATGTACATAGAACCTTCCTGTTCATGACAATTATCAGAAAATTATCTATGCTTGCTTTGCAGGGCAGATTATTTTATTCATAAATTTATAGTTAATGTTAGAAAATTTCTTTGAAAATTATTTTTTTCCAATGGCCAGACAGTGGGCCAGAATATTTTTTTCAATGCAAATGGTGGCCAGATTTTTTTGGACAAAAATCAGGGTCAGAATTTTTTTCTTAAATCCCAGGCCTACCCATCCCCCCTGAAAATAAATGCTAGAAATGCAAAGACAGTCTCCTTGTTCATGCCTAAATAATGCAAAAAATGCACCCACAACTTTCCTGTTCATGACAAAATAATGCTAAAAATGCACCCACAGTCTCCCTGTTCATGCCTAAATAATGCTTAAAATGCATGGTCATGTCCTTTCAATTACAGCCCCTTTTTATGCCTATCTAATACTAGAAAATCCCTGTTCATGTCAAATAACTTCACAAATGCACTTAAATCTCCCTGTTCATGCTTACACATATATCTTATGCCAGAAATGCAACTTCATGTACAGCCTCTCTGATCATGCCTCATGAATGCTTGAAATAAACTAGTATCCATTTTCATGCTTAAATAGATTAAGATAGGCAAGAACTAAGCATCCATGTTCTTGCCTAACTAGTGCTAGAAATGCAGCTACATGAAAGTTAATGAATTTATTAATTTATGTCCAAAATTCATCATATACATAAAAACAAAGACATGTTTTGTAAGGGAGGGTTAAATTTCAAAAATGAACTTCTGAAAAATTACAAAATAAATTCTGAGTTATGCTGGATAATAAAATTGTGTATCTCAGCTTGGAATCATGTTTTTTCTCTTTTTTTTTATATCTAGCACTGTCTTTCAAAATAAGAAATTACTATGATGAATCTTGAAATTAAGAAATCCCCATATGGATCAGGATGTGGAACAAATTCATGGTTTAGTAAACAGTTAAGTAGCTGTGGACCAGACATGAATATACACAGTCACTTACAAAGTACAACACATTATGAGCACGCTTTGGAATAATATGAAACCATTCCCAATCATTTCCATATACACAAACCAAGAAACCTTTAAAGAAGAATTGTTGACAGATGGACTGGCAGACAAAGTGATAACCCCCTAGGATCTGGATGTGGGCCCTAAAAATCTGACACTGTTCTAATTCTTTCTTCATTGTTCTATGACAGGATTTCTAAAGCCAAAAATTATATTTAGTAAAATTGCATATTTTGGTTAATTCACAGATTGTTGAAATTTGTAATAAATTAAAGTTAAGTTTTAGGATTATGGATGAAGGTGGCTTTCTTTGTACTCCCAAGTTATGGCTGGACAATAACT
Organism: Geukensia granosissima; assembly: GCA_032357055.1. NCBI lineage: Eukaryota > Metazoa > Mollusca > Bivalvia > Mytilida > Mytilidae > Geukensia > Geukensia granosissima. Next base: position 7,046 of record JAULBM010004983.1, on the reverse strand, counting down.
AGTGCTAATTGACAATATTTCTTTAGGACATAAATATTTAATTCTTTAATGTAAAATTACATAATATCTCAAGTAACTAACATGAGTTGTACATGTCAACACCTGTAATTATTCCTGTTTACATTTTTATATATACTTTGTTAATTGTTTCATGAGCAGCACAAATTGTATCTATATTAAAGTTTGTTAAATTTGGAATTTAGCTTTCAGTTAAGTTTTGTACAGTGGAACTGTGGACTTTGGTTTGTACTGTTTAAGTAACCAGATTCAGAAATTACCTTTGACGAAGGCTAGGTTTACCCCCAAAAATCTTGGTTAAAGTTTAAAACAACAAATAAACAAATAAACTGGATAACCTGTCCTATATAATTGTTTAATAGTAACCACTATCAGTGTAAGATTAATTATATTGCTGAATAAATTGATGTAGTTTAAATGGATACTCTGGTACACATAGATTAATCATAGGTGACAGCTAATAAGTAACTTATAAGAATAAAAGATAACCCTTCCATCCCAAGTGTAGATGCCCAACAAACTGGAGTTATCTCCCAATATATACTACACTGTCACTTGAACAAAAATAGAAAAAAATTAAAGGAAAACAGACTAAAATTCAACACACACGCACAAAAATAAATAATTGTTGCGTAGCCATTATTATTCAGTTGAAACAAGGACTGTACTTTTTTTTGAATATGGTAACACAATATTTTCACTAATGCAGCATAAATTGGTAGAAATTTAATATCACGTACATCAATTTCAGGTGCACGTTGAGTAAAAGTTCTCAAATAGAGTGAGTGATGTCATGAGGCTTCAAGGAAACTGTACTGTTTATCTGATAACTACATGTTTAACTATTTTGTCTGGTTGTTAGGATTAAGCAACAATTACACAAAGTTGCAAACACAATAATTTAACCAAATGGTTCAGAAACGGTCCTACATGAATGATGACCATTTTTGATCAGTTGAGCTAAGAGCTAGAGGCCCCCAGAGGTTTGTGTTGCTCACCTGATACCTTATTGCTTTTATCATGCTAAAACTACGACAAGGAATGATTTGGTTCTGAAAATGATCTAAACCAAATCAGGCTGTAAGGACCATCAAAGGTTTATTCGCAAAACAAATTATTTCAATCAACTTGGCAGTTTCTACGGATGCTGATGCCGATATGCCCATAACATTATATGACCATAAAATTTTGCAGTCATATAAGAAGAAGTACTGTATAGCAATTTTTCTACAGACCCCTCCCCATGAGCAAATAAGGTGAATGGATATTTCAGAAATTAGGAATTGGCTGTGAAACTTGATATTTCTCTATTAGTACCCATTTATCTTTAAAGAGTAATTCACTATTTTCCACTTGTTTAATTTTATTCAAATATTGCCAGGCCCAAGTGTTGTCTTAAGGGAAATAGAATAATTGTTCAATATTGTCATTATTGTGGGATATCATGAGAGAAGGTGCATGTTCAAGTGAATCTAGCTGGTGTCCTTTTTACAATTCACTCTGAATAACTAAACTTGATTTTAAACTTTAGCTATCATCTCTATTTAATCCCATAGGAATACCACTTATCATCCATTTGTACAAAATGTGAAATGTAATTTAATTACATGTAACAACTTCACATGTACATTTTATAAAAGAGTGGTCTAGGTAGTTGATTTAAACTTACCTGGACAGATCACTGTAGTCTATCACCAATGTGGAGTGAGTTATCGCCTGACTTTGTACCATACAAAACAGGTTGAGCTTAACTCGCATCGCACATGATAAGGTATGTCAGTTACCTGCCTAAGGGCGGTGGTTTTCTCCGGATTCCTCCACCAGTAAAACTGACTGCCTCGATATGACTGAAATATTGTTGAAAGTGCCGTTAAACCTCAATCAAACAAACAAACAAACATTTTATAAAATTATGATAAAAAGTAAAAGGATAATTTAATATCCTTTCATTAATTAGTCTGATTTCAATAGGAATACAGGAAAAAAATTTTAATAAATATAACTGAAAGTCCCATAGATAGTAATGTTAGCATAGCTGTTATAAATCAGGGGAGGAATAATGAAAAAATTGGAAATACATGTCTGTTTTTGATCTTTTATCATTTTCATTGGATGTATTATTAAACATGGTAATATACAACAGTGTGCGTTGTAAATGTCTGTGCTTCAGTCTGCTGTTGATCTCCAGTTTAGACTCATGTAACTTACTTTAGAGCTCTCTATTATACATCCCTGTGGTAAGTAACAAACAAAACTGCCTAAAAACAATAATGTAACCATGTGTATGATACTCTCCCAACAGGGTTATGATTCCATCCCATAACATATACTGTTGCAACAATTTCTTTTTTAATAGACATAAATGTAATTTAATAATCAACAAACAACATGAACAATAAGAATCCTATTTTTGTTATCTTTATCATCTGACAGTAGATTTCATTTTCTAGCTTCAAAGGTTTCTTTTTTAAACTCAAACTCTTAATTTTAGATAGTTTTGTTAATGTAATTTTGTTAACCTACAATTTAAGTTGATTTTTTTTTACTTTTTTAAATTTGACAATTTTAAAATACTGTTGCTTATAATATCATAGTTAATTTGACATTTTAATGATGAAAATAATTTAAAAAAATAACGAAAAACAGTTATTATATTTATATAGAGACATATAAACATAACAGACTTATATCTAATTGTCATGATTGTGTCATAATTATCTCCCCTGATTTACAGGGGAGAGCTATGCTAACATAACAGTCTATGAGACTTTTGATTAATAATAATTTTTTTATATATTAATCATGCTAATTATTTATCAAAATATTAACCTGTAGTTCTAATTAAATCATACCAATTAGTGAAAGTATGAGAAATCACCCTCAGGCAGTTATTTTCTTTATCTGAGTCACAGGCAAGGTTGTATTATATTGGAGCAATATACGTATATAATAGTTACTGATGTATAGGGCAATATCGGGATATACGGACTGCCCAAGGGCCATGGTATGGACCGGAAAACTGATATGGCCCAAGCCAAAGGCTTGTTCATTTTTTAGGATAAAGCATCAACAGATAAATTGGAATTTTTTGTATATTGGTCTTGGCAAAAAGGAGAAATAATATACTTATAAGTTTATTCTACTATTTTATTAAATAAATCATCTAAAAACAAACAAAATAAATAAAAAAGAAGCACACAGTCAGTCAAGCACTATTAACATAGAAATTATATATACGGTGAAATATACAAAAGTCACTCATCAAAGATGCAATAGCTGTGATGCTGAGTCTGCATCAAGTCGATGAGTCCAGTTTGGTAACCGTCCTTGAGGGTACTTAGTCTATGGTCGATGTTTGGGTACTTCATTGCAAGGGGTCGGGTAGTTCCACCAGCTTGTCTTTGTGTCTTTGAATGTCATTGTCGCCGTCGTTTGGTCTTCACGTTGTTGTTGTTTCTGTACGGAATCTGCAGTCCCAAAGTTTTGTGTCTTTCTCCATATGGCTTGCGTAAACTTTGGTATGCAGTGTGGGAGATAAATGAATGAATGAATGAATGTATATCTGGTTGTGTTGCTGTCTTCCAAATCCAGTTAGTATGTTGTTTGCTGTGGACAATGCTGCTGAGCATCCTGTAACGACGCATCTGCACAATATCTTGTCTTTTATTGGATAAGTTCTGAATATGAACCGTCGAGGGCAAGATTGTGGCCTACTTTCCTGTTTGTAATATTCTTTACATTCAGTTGAGCATTATCCATGACTTAGAAAAGAAGACTTTTGATTTTTCATCCGATTATATACAATTCCTCAGCTTGCTTTGTTCAACAAGTTATCAGGTTGAAAGCAGTTACTGGGCTATTATAGCGTAAGCTTAGCTTTAAGTAATCTTTTGGAGCTTGTACATTTCAAGACTTGACAGATGTATGATAACTTGCACAGCTTGGACAATCAAGGTATATGAAAAATAATATACATTCTAGATTACTTAAGTAATATTAAGAAATAAAGTTCATAACATTTTATTTTTAATATTAATTTAAACAATTCAACATTTCCTTATAGATAAAATCTGAGGTTCTATATTTTAACATAGCAAAATTATATTTTTATGATTATTTTTTAATTTATCTTATTGTTATTTTTGTGAGATGAATTAATTATATAAAATTCTAAATTACTTTTGGAAATCCTTATTCTAAAAAAAATGTTGTTTTTTTTTTTATTTGCAATATTGAATTCCATAAGACACAATATCTGAATGTCTACTCTCTAAATAATTATTAAATCATAGGTAAATACAGGTAAAGTACCTAAGGCATTAACCCTTGGTGTGCCCCTTAATCCCCCAACCTAATGAGGTGTTGTTTTAGGCGAGTAGGCGTTCGGGGAACACACCAAAATGACATGTGATCACGTTTGCACCAATAAAATTGTAGATTTTTTATTGATATGCAATAAACAAAATGTACTGCATATAGATGAAAACAACATATATATAAAAAAATTGCCAATTTATCTGTTGCTGTGTTACCATTAAAAATAGATATTTCTTTAATTGCTACCTGGTTCTTTACCTATTGAATATATTAATTATTATTACATAAAGACATACCCAGGTAACTTAATTTAGAGTATGCCCTTAAAAGCCTCTTAATCCTTAAACATGATTAAATGTTTTTTAGTCTAGTAGGCATAGGGGAATAAACCATGCCAACAGATAAATAAATTTCACCTTACCCAAGTGAATTCACTGTAAATTAGCATAGATGCCAACAATTACTATTTTTCCAAAATTTCTACGATTTTGGTTCAAAATTACGTTATAACAATCAAAAGTCAAATAGCCATGATTCTGGTTGCTGTCGATTTTGAAAAAGTCAGATTGTTATCGTTGATCCGGTTCAGTCTGGTATTTAGGAAACGCTGGGTTCAGGTTTCTGGGGAGTAATTTATCAATTTTTCATAAAAACATGGAAACATGTTATTTCACATCACTTTGCAGTCTTTCGTCATTTAATTTGTTTTAAAAATTGAACGTTTATGAATAATTACGGAAAAGTGTTCTAAATTACTGAAAATTTGATGGATTGTTACTGATTTTGTCAAAAAGGAGTTGGCATCAAATTCATATAAACTCCAGACAATAAAAAGAAAGGAAATGGCTTGGCAATAAGAAATTAACACCAATTGATGTCACCAAGGAAGTTAAATGGGAATGATCACCAATTTTTTTTATGCAAAACAGCAGAGCAGCATTAGTAAAAGGGAACAGTCTCAGGAAAAAATGCAAAGGGATGAGAAGAACAAGGAAGACTGGAACACTCCTTGTTTTATACGAATTTATACTGGCTGGCGACCTGATCTCAATAGTTACACTTTCTTGCCAGTGCAACCATTAAAGAAAACTGGTTCTGTGTTATTTTAACAACAGCATCATATGCTTACCTAGATATTTGTATTTCCAAATACTATTATTCTACTGTATGGTTTGTGTCGTCCACTAGTATGGTAGGTAGAGAGCCTACTGTATGACAGATTGTGTCGTCCACTAGTATGGTAGGTAGAGAGCCTACTGTATGACAGATTGTGTCGTCCACTAGTATGGTAGGTTGAGAGCCTGCTGTATCGCAGATTGTGTCGTCCACCTGCTGTATGGCAGATTGTGTCGTTCACTAGTATGGTAGGTTGAGAGCCTACTGTATGGCAGATTGTGTTGTCCACTAGTATGGTAGGTTGAGAGCCTGCTGTTTGGCAGATTGTGTTGTCCATTAGTATGGTAGGTTGAGAGCCCAAATTGTGTCGTCCACTAGTATGATAGGTTGAGAGCCCAGATTGTGTCATCCACTAGTATGGTAGGTTGAGAGCCCAGTTGAGAACTGTAGCTGTTTTGCAGATGGTGATTTTGATTGAAACTTTCATATTATGTTGCTTTTCTGTGCTTATCTGTTTTAAAAATATTAAGTGAAATTGTGCCAAAGAATGTTTTCTTTCTTTAAACCAGACCATTTCTCTTTTGAAAAAAAATATATAAATATAATCAGCCACATTTGAAAAAAAAGACTTTGGAAGCAAAAAAAAGGTTATTTGCATGGCCATGACGTTAAAAAAATATAAAGTAGAACTTTTGAATGTCATGGTCAAGCAAATAACTTTTCTACAGTAGAAGACCCTTTGATTTCAGGAAACTGAGATGGATATGGTAAAGTATATTCAATAAGAATGCTCATTCTATTTTTTCTATTTTTTAAAGTTGTTAATTGGCAGTTTTCATTATGTTATTGTTTAAGTTTTTTATTAATTATGGCACCAAAGTTCATCGATGGATTAAAAACAGTTTTTGTTAAACAAGTTTAAACTAATAAAAGCAAGGTCATGCTTGGGTCAGCTGAAGATATGTCCTGCGAGAGCAGGTTTCAGATAAAATATCACAATTATGAGTTTGTAAAATTTCTCTTTTAACAGGAAAAGAAACCAATATTAAATTTTCAGTATTTGAGAAGATCTCATTTTGAGAGAGTTTATGTGCTGACATCTATACTTTGCCTGCTGGCTATGATCATCAGTTGTAGAATTATTTAAAATTATATCTGCCAAGAAAGGCACAACATATTTATTAGACTGTTGCTAAGGAAACACTTAAGTTGAGGAAAATCTGTCCATTTTAAGTGGTATTCTTAAAACATCTTGACTTGAGTATTTTCTAAAGAAAAGTTGTGGAAACTCTGCTCACAGTATTTATGTGGTATTTTTTAATGCCATTTAAAATAATATTTCACTTAAGTTTTCTTTAACTTTATGGTAGCTAGGTACCTACCTTAATTTTTACAAAGTACATTTATTTTAAGTAAAATCTTGTCTACAATTCAAAATATGTATCAGCTGCAATTCATACATTTTATACCAGAAAATAATGCACAAAATTTTGATAATTAGGGAATTATTTTGCCTTACCCATACCTGTTAACCCTCACGATTTACGCGGGAGGCTCCCGATATTTTGCCTCGTCTCCCGCATGCTAATGTTCTC
>JAULBM010004972.1:0-11880 GCA_032357055.1 Geukensia granosissima | reverse complement strand
TAATATGCTCTCGTCCTGAATATGCATGAAATATTTGCCACTGGACGTTAAGCACCATTCAATCAATCAATCAATTATTGGCTCCGTTCATACAGATAAGAATTAAAACTTAACAAGACTGAATATACTGCTTTTTAAGTTAATATAGATAATTTATCAGAAATAAATACCAACCATTTTCCACACAACTCTCGTTTGGCATTATATTCTATGAAACGATAAATAGAAAATGCAATAATTGCCAAAAATAAAAATCTTCATCCCATAATTTATGTCTAAAAAGTGTAAATGCTGCAAATATTTATAGCATGTAAACTTGAAATTTTTATGGTCATTATATTATCCCTACGAAAATATTTGCATATAACTGTTCATAAGCTTGTGTTTGTCTAATGGACTCATTCTACCGTTTATCAAACAAGGGGAGAATATGTAGTTGGTCAACTTATAACATATATAAAGGTAAAACAATAACGAATGAAATCTCTGATTACACGAGATCCTGTACATGATTTTAATCTTAACTTTTTATATTTAGTTATTTTTCCCACGGAAAGGAGTAGGGACATTAAGGCCGCTTTTGACCCAAAATTTGCCAAAAACTAAATTAGTAATTCAACAGTTGACTTAGTTAAATTAAGGATTTTACCGACGCTTACTTTCTTAGCGGATACTCGCACATGTTCAAAATGGTCCCCAAAAAATGCGTATCTTGATGAAATGTCTCTTTTTTGCTAATATTTAATGTTTTTGAAGCTTATTTTGAAGTAGAAAGATATGTGCACACTAAAAAAATACTTTTTACTTTGTGAAAATATTGAATTGGTATCCTTCTAATTAAGTTAAAATGTTTTGTTGTTTCTTGAATGTAGAAAATATGGTTAAATATCACTGGAAACCTACCAGTTTCAGCTATTTTTCGGTTGAAAATTCTCAGAAAGTGACGGCATCATGATATGATAATGCCTGTTTTTAACAAATTATTGCCCATTATAATACTTTACTTTTGACCATTTTTCAAAAGATAAAAACAACCTTCATATTTTGGGACAAAGAAGGGCCTTATCGCCCCTACCACTTTATCTAAAATTAAAAGTACATGTTGACCAATGTTCTTATAAATAATGTAAATTCTCCCATGCTGTATACGTATTTAACGAAATTTTGTGTATGTAAAACATTGCACTCTTATTTGTTATTATGTACTCACTGTACAATTTATTTAAGAATTTTTGAAGAAAAAAAAAACAAATGTCTTCAATGGGAATCGCTCTTCATCTATGACAATTATTAATCTTTTTAGATAAGTAATTTACTTTCTAATTCGAAAAAACATTTTCCATATGTATTTATTTTCAATAAAAGTCATCAAATGATATAATATATTTTAATTCTTATTATAATTTTTTTCTGATTATATCTTAATAGAAAAATTTTGTTAACTCGCTCAACTTAACAAACGACTCATTACTTGACACATTTTAAAAATGACTTCTCCCCGCGCTTGAGTTGTATGCTCTTATTCATTGTTGTTTGCTGGTATGTATGTTAGAAAGATACAGTTTACGTCTTTCTAAAATTTTTATTTCTTATATATTCAGTCTGTATCTAGTTACGATCCGAGGACACTCAACGCTGTAAAACAGGAAGTTCTCCGCCAATCCAGATTTTGTCAATCTTTTTGATAAAAGAGAGAAATGCAAGGCACCATTTTTCAAGAACTTGTTGAGTGCCCACGGAAATCTAGTGAACTAACGACAATAGCTTAACGAGAAATTTTCTTGTCTTATTTGATCTATTTCTGTCGACTTCGGTCTTGTTTGTCCTGTTTCTATTGACTTCTATCTAATTTGCTCTGTTTCTGTCGACTTCTGTCTTATTTGCTCTGTTTCTGTCGACTTCGGTCTTGCTTGCCCTGTTTCTGTTGACTACTGTTTTGTTTGCTCTGTTTCTGTCGACTTCTGTCTTATTTGCTCGGTTTCTGTCGACTCGACTTGTCTTATTTACTCTGTTTCTGTCGACTTCGGTCTTGTTTGCCCTGTTTCTGTCGACTACTGTCTTGCTTGCTCTGTTTCTGTTGACTTCTGTCTTATTTGCTCTGTTTCTGTCGTCTTCTGTCTTATTTGCTCTGTTTCTGTCGACTTCGATCTTGTTTGCTATTGTACTGTCAACTTCTGTGTTGTGTTATCTGTTTCTGTCGACTTCTGTCTTATTTGCTCTGTTTTGACTTCTGTCTTGTTTGATCTTTCTGTCGACTTCTGTCTTATTTGCTCTGTTTCTGTCGACTTCTCTCTTTTTTGCTCTGTTTCTATCGTCTCCTATCTTGTTTATTTGTTTCTGCTGACTTCTCTCTTATTTGCTCTGTTTCTGTCGATAACTGTCTTATTTGATCTGTTTCTTTCGACTTCTCTCTTGTTTGCTCTGTTTCTGTCGTCTTCTGTCTTGTTTGCTCTGTTTCTGCTGACTTCTGTCTTATTTGCTCTGTTTCTGTCGATATCTGTCTTATTTGCACTGTTGCTGTCGTCTTCTGTCTTGTTTGCTCTGTTTCTGCCGACATCTGTCTTATTAGCACTGTTTCTGTCGTCTTATGATTTGTTTGCTCTGTTTCTGCCGACTTCTGTCTTATTTTCCCTGTTTCTGTTGGCTTCTGTCTTGTTTGCCCTGTTTCTGTTGACTTCTGTCTTGCGTGCTATGTTCATGTCGACTTCTGTCTTCTACGATATTTCCCTCGACCTATGTCTTGTTTGCTCTATTTCTGTCGACTTCTGTCTTATTTGGCCTGTTTTGACTTCTGTCTTGTTTGCGCTGTTTATGTCGTCTTTTGTCTTGTTTGATCTTTCTGTCGACTTCTGTCTTATTTGCTCTGTTTCTGTCGACTTCTCTCTTATTTGCTCTGTTTCTATCGTCACCTATCTTGTTTGCTCTGTTTCTGCCGACTTCTCTCTTATTTGCTCTGTTTCTGGCGATAACTGTTTTATTTGCTCTGTTTCTGTCGTCTTCTGTCTTGTTTGCTCTGTTTCTGCTGACTTCTGTCTTATTTGCTCTGTTTCTTTCGATATCTGTCTTATTTGCTCTGTTTCTGTCGACTTCTCTCTTATTGCTCAGTTTCTGCCGCCATCTGTCTTATTTGCACTGTTTCTGTCGTCTTCTGTCTTGTTTGCTCTGTTTCTGCCGACATCTGTCTTATTTGCACTGTTCTGTCGTCTTCTGTCTTGTTTGCTCTGTTTCTGCCGACTTCTGTCTTATTAGCTCTGTTTCTGTTTTCTTCTGTCTTGTTTGCTCTGTTTCTGTCGACTACTTTCTTGTTTGCTATGTTACTGTTGACTTAGTCTTCCAGACCACCTGGGTTCTCTCAAGTTTTATTAGGAACTGTATTTTTTTCAAGTTTATGTCTTTCTTTAAGATTATCCCCTTCTATCGTTTTCTCTTTCTGTCGGCTTCTGTAATTTTTGCTATGTTACTATGAACTATTGTCATATTTGCTATGTATCTGTCGACTTCTTTCGTGATTGCTATGTTTCTGTCGACTTCTGTCTTGTTTGCTTTGTTTCTCTCGACTTCACTTATGTCTTGTTTGCTATATTTCTTTCGACTTCGGTCTTGTTTGCTATTTTACTGTCGACTTATGTCTTGGGTTCTCTGTTTCTGTGGACTTCTATCTTGTTTGCCCTGTTTCTGTTGACTTCTGTCTTGTTTGCTTGGTTTCTGTCGACTTCTGTCTTGTTTGCTGTTTCTTTAGACTTATGACTTATTTGCTCTGTTGAATTCTGTCTTATAACTGTTGACTTAATCTTAATCTTCCAGACCATCTAGATTCTCTTCAGTTTTATTAAGGACCCGTATTGTTCAAGTTTATTTAGCCTTTATTCAAGTTTTTCGATATATGCCATTCGCTTTTTTATCGTTTTCTCTCAAGTTTTATTAAGGACCCGTATTTATCAAGTTTATATAGTCTTTATTTACGTTTTTCGACATGTCCCCTACTGTGATAAAGCTTATGAATGTTATTGTATTAAGCGTTTTTTGGAGTGTAAAAATTCACTGGAAGCTTGGGATAAATTACAGGCTTTCCAAAAACCTTTTGAAACTGTTGAAAGTGAAGATTTCTCTACTCTTTATACTAAACTTCCAAAATAAGCTAATTCTTTCATAAATATAAAGATTTGGCATCAAAATTTGGATGTATTGTATTTATAATCATCTTATGAAACATGGGATATTACATCCTACTTTTTAAGGAAACGTGGTAAATAACGCTCAGAAATTTTAACAAAATCCACGTTGTCTTAAAATTCATCTTAATAAAACGGAAAGGATATCGTTACAGCATTATTATTAAATCCTAAAATATGGTTTTTATCGGTACTGATATTGAATTTCTTGTTACTAGCATAATACAGAATTAATACGTTTATATTTCTTATAACACTTCTACTGCCTGTCTTTATATTTTTATATAGGACTTTGCACTACCCATGTTATCCTTGACTTCTAATGATGATTCCAATTGGACGTGTTTAAATTGACACAGTAATTGAAAACTTGGTTTCCTGATCGGTTGCTTTTGGGGTTTGAACTTGCAGACAGCAACTGCGAGTCCTTTTATGAGGTCTATACTTTTGTTATATCATGTATTCGTTTGAATTTTATTTATTGTTGGTTTTCAGTATCGATCTCACCTTCGTACGGTGTATATATTTGTTTGAAGCGACGTTTATATTTTAATGTACTTAATAAGTAAATTATTAAGTCAAGGATTTCGTTACACAAAATGTTTAAAACATTTACTTTATTCTTTCATAAATATAAAGATTTGGTATCAAAATATGGATGTACTTATAAACATGGGATATCACATCCTTCTTTTTACGGAAACGTGGTAAATATAGTTTGGACATTTTAACAAAATCGACATGGTCTTAAAATTCCTCTTAATAAACCGGAAAGGATATCTTCACAGCATCATTATTAAATCTTTATATATCGGTTTTATTGGTACGTATATTGACATTCTTTTTAATAGCTTAATACTGAACACCTCGAATATCCCCTTGGTATTTCTTGACACATTTTTAATACTGAACTAAACAGTTTATATTTGTTACAACATTTTCTACTTCCTGTCTATATATTTTTATATTGACATTTGCACAATCCATGATTTTTTTACTTCTAATGATATTTAAACACTAAATCCAATTGGACGTGTTTATATCCAGACCGTAGTATTAAAAGGAAAATTTGGATTCCTAAACGGTTGTTTTGGGGTTTATAACTAGCAGATAGTAACTTTGAGTACTCTTTCGAGATCGATGCTTTTGTTGTATTATATATTAGTTTTAATTGTATTAAGTAACGATCTCAAGTGTTTAATCCATTTCAACCGTTTTTAGTGTGTTTTTATTGGAGTGTTTGTCACACCACTGTGCTAGGTTAGGAAGAGGGGGTGAGCGCTCACTAACCGGTTTAAACACCTCCACATATTATGTGTCTGTCCCAGGCCAGGAACCTGTAGTCCAGTGGTTGTCTTTGATTAATTTGTCATTTATTGTTATTTGTTCACCAATAGATTAGGTGGATTGTCGTGTTATATGAATAGTTTCACATTTTATATTTCGGGGCCTTTTACAGCTTCCGTTCGAAGTTTTAAATATGGCTGTCATTTTGTGGATGGCTGTCTCATGGACAATCATGACACATCCCCAATTTTAATATTCCACAAGCAAAATAGTCGGGAAAAAGTAGGCAATACACGAAGCCTTAAACACACACACACACACACGTAAGTGAAAACTGAAAAAGCTGACCTCCGCCCCGAATAATTCTAATGTTTTTTTTTTAAATAATTATTATTAAATTATATTTTCTTACTTAATTTCTTTCTTTTTTTAGCGTAAAACCTGAAATCAGCTTTGAGTGTTCCTTTGAAATCGATAGTTTGTTCAGGTGAACTCCTACTGCTTATCAGTGGGAAATAACAGAAAAATTATCCACACATTTTTTTTTTCATTTAGAAATCCCATAAGTAAATATTGCTGTTTAGTTGTGCCTTTTATGGCAAATGAATAGAGAAGCAAAAATGCCAGTTTTTGTTACAAGAAAGTAAATACAGACAAAATCATCAGCCAGATCATCACGTTTACTGCCTGTAGAAAAGTTCCGAGTAGAAATGAAAAAATCTCACCTCCTATTTTTATATAAACAAACTCCGCATTATTCATCTGTGCAGCTCTAACCAAAATTGCACATAGGAAAATATACATGTACAAATAACTAATGCTTGTTAAATCGTACATAAAACTCTGTTTCAAGTATTTTGCCATTATCTAGATATTTTTTAAATTTTCGTTCGGAAATGGTAAGCATTATATTAATTCTGCAAACGTGAAAAAAACCGTCGTCAGAGAGACGTACGGAGATAATGTTTTGTCCCTTCTCTTTACCTGTCGGACATTACACAATGTTTCTCGAACTCATGAGCATATGCAATGGTCGTATTAAATAGTCCTTATTATATTATGACTAATCAGATTAGCTCTATAATCTGTTAACAGCTCTCTGATTGTACAGAATTTAATGAATATTTAAGTGTACGGGAGAAATTTATAACATGGGTGTAGAGTAAAGTCGATGTAAAAAAAAGTGAAATAGCATTATATCGTGTAAGCTTGCTAGCTTGCCAGCATTAATTAAAGCTTTATTGACGACATAATTGACATTTTATATATTTTATTATTTAATTATGAGGTACTCCATTTGATTTCATCTTTATGGTTTTGGTGCAGGTTTGATACAGAGTGTTTTACATTCACATGCGCTGGACACTTTTATGGTGAATTTTCTGAATTTGTCACTTCCATCAGGGTGACAGTACAGTTCGTATTGGTTGTATGCTGATGGTACATTTTCTTTTTTACCTTTTGCTGATTCTCCTTTGCACTGACCGTCAGCTCCGTCGCTGAAATATTGAGAAAAATTAAGTAGTTTGGAGTAATATTTATTAACATATAAAATAATAAATTATTTAGTTATAATATTTGGGCGGCTAGTGGCAATTCTGTGTTGACTTGAAGATGTCCTTTAATTTTGATGACGTCTATTTCTTTGCAGATCACTTCAATACGATTTTCAGGTGAACTTTTATAACAGTAAAAGGTAATGGCATAGTTAAAGGGATGAGCTGGCGCTAAAATATAAGGGTCCTGGTCGACGGTCAATCTGAATACACCCCTCGTTTCTCTTTTTAGTGTACAAATATTTGATCATTTTAAAACATATAAAATTATATCGGATTGTTCTGATGAATTTCGGGTATTAAAACCTTTGACTATAAGAGATTTCTAAAGCAATGGTCATTTATACAAGCGTTCATTACATCATTAACTGTATATTTCATTCGGTTCCTGAATGCAACTAGAAATTCGTAAGTTTGATGGTTTTCCTGTTTCTTTCCATTAGAGTGTCTGATGAAAATAAATCCAAGAAAAGCGCTTTACACACAGTTAAATTTGGATTTGGAATATTTGTTATAAAACTATTTAAGATGTGGATATCATATATTCTATGTTCTTTCTTTTAAATATTAATAAGCAAATGTTTGTGATCAAGTTTTTACACATACATTTGCATGCTTGTGGCTGTTAATATAAGCATACCAAAAAACCTAGCAATAGGACTTCTGACATAGAAAAAGCCCCAACAATGTCAATGATATAACATTCCTCGGAAGACTGAGAAATTTTTTACGTCGTTCATTAATGATTTAAAATACACTTTGCGCTAGCATGAACACGAACGATGGCACAAATTTCAGATATAGAACATATCCACCACTAAAATTCGTCAACCCGTACTTTTGTTGTTTAATAACATTTTCATATCGTGAAATTATTTCCCGAGGTTTAATTAAACATATGGCCGATGAAATTTTGATAATTACAAATACTTGAAACAAAATGCTTAAAAGATGGATGATAAAAATATGAGATGTGGCATGAATGTCCATAAGACAACCACCCACCAAATGACAGTAGAATTTAAACTTCTACAGGTCCATTATGGCCTAAACATGACAAGGACAATAATTGTAACTTACAGTTTGCATTTGTTGAAGTGGATGTGCAGATGTCTGAACTGATGTAGAAGATGACACTTTGTTTTCTCATCTTTGAATTGTACTTCATCCAATGTTCTCACGTAACCGTGGGTTATATGTTTTCCATCAAGTTTTGCTTGTTTGTCAGCAGCCTTCTCTTCTTTAAAACTACAAAAAAATTCAGGTTACGGTAATAATTAATTTTTAAATGCGAAGAAATAAAGGTTAAATGCAAATTCCCAAAATATAATTTATTCGAACGCTCATAAAAAATTTTTCATGTCACACTTCCCCGGTATAAACTTATTTTCGAGAAAAAAAATTCATTACAGATCAGTACAATTAAGTCACATGATAGGTTCATAAGAGGACGACAAGTCCATATTCTTGCAACTATCATTTCAGTGTTAAAGCATCTAGTATACCCTAAAAAGTGATTTGAACCAATAAAGATAAATAAGGAGGTTTGGAAAGTGAGTAAAGTTCTGTTTATATGTGTATCTGAAGAAAAAGAACCTGGCGGAAAGTATTGTTTTCAATAGAATTCAATGAAATTATATATCAACTATTCCGTTTTTCCCAACCTTAGATAAAACCGTTTTTTTGATATTTTTTCATAAATATGACATACTAACAGTTTTAAGGATGTACAAATTGGCTACAAAAAATTATGACTTTCACCTTTATATTTATTTGGATGATTTTATGTGAACCTGTACTTGAGATGCAAATGACGATTCTCGTAGAAAATAGTGTACCTATATAGTGAGGCGTAAAACTAATCAATATACTGGTCTTGCTTGATCATCCCTACCATATAGATTTTCATCAGTTATCTACAACGTTACTCTTATTAAGTTCCTTAAATAGTGCCAAGATTACTCAGTAGTTTAGTATATTTAGTGATTTAACACTTATGAAAATTGCGACTACGAGAACATAAGCCAATATACATCTTTTGAAAAAAGTAAAGACTTGATCAACTGCAGATTAAAAAACTTCACTGTAGGTGACATGTTCGCAATTAAACGAGGGGTTCTTATATGTGTATAAAAAGCTTTCACATTACTCATAGCAACGTATAAAAAAGGAGATGTGACATGATTGTCCATGAGAAAACTATCCACCAAACGACAGTCGAACTTATACTTCTACATGTATTATTACGGCCTTCAATTATGAACCCGAGTCCATTCTATAAGTAAAAGACCCCCAAAATACAAAACGTGAAACTATTCATAAAACACGACATTCGACCTAATATATGAGAAAATGCTAAGGTTTCAAAACTTCAATATAATATAAAATTATTGGGTGAAGAACAATCCTATCTGTGAAAAGCAAAATTAGCAATAGAACGTAACATTCGGGTTCAATAATTACACTTCAACTGTATGCATATTGTGTTAAAATTGATTTAAAGTATTTGAACTCGTACTTTTTTGAGGTGGCGAAATGCGAAATACAGGTAGAAATGTCCGGTGATTTTGATTTAACGTAAACACAGAGAACATTAATAAATATTCTTACGCTTTTCGCAATTCTTTTGCCACTTTAATTGCATTATGAAGTTCAGTGTCATGTGGATGGTTTTTCTTCAACAGTTCATGTTCTTTGGCCAGCCTGAAATGTTAATAACATCTGCATAACAACATCATAATGTAGGTTTTCGCACGTATATTGGTGATTATTCTAAAATATATTTATACTAATTGAAAATATAAACACAGCTGCAATTAAGTCATTGATTGCAGATTTTGACTTAGGGGTTTCTGCTACTCAGCTAAGCATACAGCATTTAAGAGTAAGAGCAAATGCTGGTCAGAAAACTGTGTCTGTGTAAAAGTGGCATGTCTTCCTGTGGACTGCCTTCGTGAGCTATCACGTTAAAATCCGGCTCAGCGTGTCCGTCTAGTACAAATCAGGGTGTATTCATCATCACTCATTTATATGCTCTCGTCCTAAATGTGAAGCAGCATTAAATTATCTATCAAAAATTGTACAACGACGCAGAACCAAATGACGACTGGCATAAAATTTTCCCACGGATATTTTAGTTTTAAAATTTTAATGCTCATGTGAACGTATCAATCTGTTGACTTTCTTTTACTTATAGATTGCTGTGAGGCACGAAACAAGTTCTTTGAAAGGTAATACCTTGCATTCTAAAATCTGTTTTATCAAGCAGATGGTTGACAAAAAAGGAAACGAGTATATGTAAGAACATGAAACTCTCTTTCTATGTTTTAACGATTGAAAAAAAAACTAAATTTCTCTGGGAAGGATTCACCTTCATCAGGTACGTTCGTGGCCAAATATTAAAAAAAAACGTGAATAACGTGATGGCGCCGAAAGCGAACGACCTGTTAAGGTAACTGTAAGCCAAACACAGTCCACTGGAAAAGTGTCCTTTCTGTCCTATATTGCTTAGAAATAATCAAGTGGACAATATTTCATGACGACCAATGTTGTTTATCATAAAGACTTCTTCACGGCGGACACTATCTAATCTTACATATCCTTTCGGTTTCTCCGCATCCACGCAGTTCCCGGTTATCTAATATTTGGCACAAGAGGGAGTGGACGTGCACTCCAACCTCCTGACTTTGGAGGATGGTAATTCATTAAGTTTGGCTTATTTTCCTAATTGCCTGACCCCTCGCGTGTCTGATGAAGGTTAAACCAGAAAATCGCTTCACGCGCAGTCAAATTTAGCTAAATATTGGTTATAAACGTTTGTAAGACGTGCATCGTGTCTTTCTGGCATATATATTCCGTATTCTTTTTTTTAAATATTTAAAATGAAATCCATGATTTCTCGTTATTTTAGCAACTAAGTATAGCGGCAATTGTGATTAGCGGACACGGACGACGGCTACAATTTTGTAGAGATCTACACACTTACCATTTATTGCTCTAAGACCTTTCTGCCAAAATTAGTTCTTATTGAGAAAACTTTTTTAAGGATTATTCTTTTAAACGGCGAACATCTTGGTTAGCGGCAGCGGACAACGAATGCAATTTTGGTAGAGAGTTTCAGAGGAGGAGATTTTTCAATTAATGTGGACGGACAGAAGGATCGACGAGGAAAAACGTCCAAAAGCATTTGGCGCCACTTTTTCTATGTATTACTCTATGTCAGAGTTTGTTGGAACGGGTTAAAACGTTATTGAAGAAAAAATGTCTGCCGTATTCTTATAAAATACTAGTGTTTATTTTGTAGATTGAAAAAGTGCAAGGAAGTTGCAATAGTATTTTTTAGCAATTACGATGTATTTTAAGTTGCGCCGAGTTTCTAATTCTCTACGGGGATTTTACATTGTAAAGTCAGCCATTTGTATGCCGGAAGTGGCTCTTTGCACGCGCTAGCGCGAGACCGGGAGTACACATTGTCAACGCTGCGTAATAATTATATAACATGCAAAATTGGCTCGATGCGCACTTGAATGGAAATTAAAAAGTAATTTTTCTTATATGAATCGCAAGAGAAGGTCCGAACAAAAGAATTGCGCACATTTTTTTAATAACTTTATCTAGGTCAAACTTAAGCGCTCCCGCCTAAAACGATGATGGCCGACACTCAATGTTGAATCTCCGTAGAGAATTTCAGGGGCAGATAATAGTATTTAAAACGTTTTTTTTAAGGTCTCACTATACGGTTCCACGTTTTCCATTGAACTCAATGTTAAAAAAGCAATGTTCAAGAATTGGGCCTGAACATATACGGGTACCGATGCATACATCTTATACCTCGTTGGAAAGGAAATAAACACAATTTTTAAAAT
>JAULBM010004961.1:0-11880 GCA_032357055.1 Geukensia granosissima | reverse complement strand
CGGACGGACGGACGGACGACGGACGCAAAGTGATGAGAAAAGCTCACATGGCCTTTTAGGCCAGGTGAGCTAAAAAATGTAGAACAATTTTAGTAACTGGGTGAGGATTAAGTATTGATGTGTGGATTCAGTTTCAATTTTTGTGCCATAATTCATCAATATTTAGAACCAACACAAATTTCAGAGAAATTAGTGAAAAGGCAAAAATAATATTAAAGTACATGTTGTATTTCTGCAAATGACCTCATAATAATAATGGCTAGCAATAATTAAAAGTTTTAATTGATCTATTTTTGACAAATATATTACCTATATTTAGAAGAGAAAATTCATATTCTTGAAAAATATATAAATACATGTAGTGCTTTTTCAAATATGGCTAAAAACAGCATTAGGTTAGGCACTAATAATAGAGTTATAACCAAATTTAATTGCTGGTATATTTTATTTGGTTGTTCTGAGAAATATTTATGAAACATAGAGAAAATGTGTCCATGGGACACAGATGCCCTTACTTTGGCAAAACAAGAAGTAGATATATGACGGACCTGAAATGGGAGACACAATACAACTTGCCCTGATAATGCTTCAGACCAAAAATCAAACCAATCCAACATACACAAGCCGAGAAATCTTTGATAAAAAATTGACATACGTACGTACAGGGGTAAAATTTAATGATTAGTCACATAAAGGACTTTGCATAATAAAATGACAACAAACATTGGTCCATGTGAAGCCTGTGTCAATATATAGCTCATTTATCTGCTTCAATACTGAAGAAATTTACCCTTTGTATCATCTCATAAGGAGTTTCACAGTCATATCTGAAAGGTTTAACATTCCTGAACTGTTCCCTGAACTTGTGCTGCTTTACGTCAAATGTGGCAGCCTTTCTCCTGATGTTGGTGACCTCGGTTGTTTGTAGAGGAGCAACTTCCTGTTTGACAGTAATGGCTATTTTCTTAGTGTTGTTCCACTGCTCTGGCAATTCCTAAAAACAATCATTAAATCTTGATTATACTCATGTATAACAATTTTTATGTTACATACCTGCAGTTTCTTGCAATTTCTAGGTGTATGTTTTAACAGACTGTTTCAGTTGTTAACTTGTAGCTGTATGTGAATTTCATTTGGTTTCTGGTTGTATATTTATTTTCAATTTTTCATAGTATGTTCCAAGTTCTTGCATGCAAGTGTTAGTGAGCTTGTGTGAGATCCTGAATTCTATAGTTTGATCCATTTACTTACCTGCAGGAGTAAGTAAACTTCTTATGGTAACTGGTTGTATATTTTAACACTTATAAAGTTTGATTTAAATACAAGTTTACAATGTTGAAAAAACATGGTGAATTCAAGTATGTTAATGCACATTTCAAGGAGCAATCTGTATTCAGTAGCATTATTACCAAAAACAAGTCCAAGATCCATAAATAATAAAAGAAGTACTCAACCCTAACACCCCTCTAAAAACTCAAAATAGACAAATCCAACAGTAGGAACAACTACTAGGTGCAATACGTTTTAAAGCCCTTCCATATTTTCATTGCTTTAAAACTGAAACAAATGCAGCAAATTTCTGTAAAGCAATATTTGATAAATTTTTATGTCAGACAAGTCCCTTAAGGACCTCTAGCATCGACCCAGTTATACTTACCTGCAGGTATAAGTGAACATCTTTTGTCAGGTGTAAGTGAGTTTCTTTTGGTGCCTGAATATGTTAAAACAATTATATAGTCTGTTTCAATTATTTACCTGCATGTGAAATTCTTTCAGTTTGTGGTTTTATGCTTTTAACAATTTTATAGTCTGCTTTTGATAAGTTACCTGCAGCTGTATGTGAACCTCTTCTGGCATTTCCTGGTTGTATGTTTTTAAAAGTTCGATAGTCTGTTTCAACGGTTCAAACATTTCATCAGTTGCTGCTTGTCTCTCTTTCACAGCCATTAAGTAACCCATACATTCAACTAACTGGTCATAATTCTTTACTTTTTTCAACAACCCGGTATCAGTCTTCCTAATGAAATCAGACAATTCCTTCAAGCTGGAAAACAAAATAAAAATTGTTCAAAGAGGGCTTTAAACATTATTATTTCTGTGTCCTTGAAAAAAGGGCATTAAAAACCGTATGTTTTTTTATCAAAGGTATTATTTTGTATCACAGAATAAAACAATAAAAATAAGAACAATTTTTTTTTACACTGCTTTTCACAAAACAAAATATGTTCAAAAAAATTTGACTACATGTTTTTCAAATTTCAGGATTAAGGAAAATGTATGATTAAGGTAATATTCGGCCCCTAATTTTTGATTATTTGCAAACTTATGCAAATTATATGCAAATAGGTCTTCACAATTATGCTTTATGAAAGTGATATATATTTGAAACTTTCCTTTCAACTGGGGGGCTTTGAGTCTCTTGATGTCATTTTTGGTCATTTTGCCTTTGGGTCTTGTGAAAAAACCATAAATGATTGCGTTTTTACCCATGGCCAAATAACAGCCCAACCCATGTCAAAAATTGTCATTTTGGTGACTATAAAGGGTAAATTTGTTTAGCCTGTTGCCAGCTAATTGGTAATATTTCAAAAAGTTGTGTTTTTCTAACAGCTACAAGATCTGGCCCCTCTCAATTCACTCTTGGGATCTATTGGGGATCCCAAGTGGGCTTAAACCAAAGGAGCAAAAGATTCCTTAAGGCATCTTTTGGTCTTAAAAGGCAAATTCATACTAAAGTAAATTTTTGTAAGTGTACATATAGATCTAAAATAAGGTTGCAAATGGAACCAATTTGAAGATTTCTATCAAATTTAGACAAATTTACTAGATTTTAACTACAACTCTTCAGTTTTTACATATCTTTGCCAATGTAACCCAAAATTATTGCTTTTAATTTGTAAACTGCATGTTGCTTACTTTCTAAATCAGAATTTTCCTGTCACATTTGGAGATGTAATGAAAAATTATGAAATATTCATAAAAGATTAGCATATATTAATGTTTTAGAGTTTTTGTGTAACTTAAGGCAAACGGACCAAAATATACAATTTAATAAATAGACTTAAAACTTTTAGACATTGAATTTCCTTTTTGCATAAGAAGTCAATGATTACTATTTGAATTATTTCTTATCAAAAACAGGGGGCTAAAACAGCTCTAATCACATCTTGTCCTTTACTAATGCTCTTAGAAAAGGCTATAATACAGCTGGATATGTCCATAAAGTTTGAAATTCTCATGTTTTTTTCAGTATAAACATTAAACATTTTAACATCAGATAGCCTAATATATATTGTTTTTACAGGTTCAACTCTAGGAGAAAAAACACTAATTCATTTCTTTAACATTTTCAACTAAAATAGAGAATGTTGAAATTCGTCTGGTCCTTTTATCTTAACTTGAACTTGGCAAAGACCATATATACAGCGATTTGTACATGTTTTGGCTATCATCCCACAAAAAAACATAATATCCCTTATCAAAATTCATCAACTGTTCTTGAAAATACTGTGTAATGAATGGGACTATATTGTGTATTTTTAGCACTATTTTTGCGTGTGTTCTAACTTCCAGGGTGAATTGGTGGTTCGACACCTCTATTGCTTAAGAAATAAACAAATGAAAAAACAAGACATACTGAGAGAAAAAAAGATACCTCTAATCCCAAATGGATTATCTGCCTTTTTAAAGAGCAGAGATGAATTTCCTTCCTAGTGAAAATCTTTTGTTCATGTAAATTTTTATTAAAATCAATTAATTAGTTTAAGAGGAGATGCACTTACAAGGAATGAACACAAAGGGATGGGCAGAAAGACATAAAGACAGACAGGTTCGATTCTTATATACCCCAAAACTTTGCTTGCAGGGGTATAAAAACAAACACTGACACACCTGTTGTTGACATGATCAATAAGATGTTGTTTGAACATATAGCTCCATCTTTTGATGGTATTGAGTAGTCCTTGTTTGAAGGGTTCCGAGTCCACTCTGAACCATCCCTCAAATATCTGTTTAGGAACAATCTTTTCTGCTTCTTTATATATCTTCTCATAGGTGTCAATCTGAAAATAAAAGAAAATATTCAGTTAATTTACCAATTGTATTTTTTTCCCTTTTTTTTAATGCTTTTACTGAGATCATGGGTGTCATTTTACATAGAGCCAAATATAAAAACATGTTTCTGTTCCAAACCTGACTGCCCTCCTAAATATTTCACATACAGTTTGTTTTGCTTTTTTATGTTATATATTTTTTGGCTCTAAATAGGGGACACAATATTACCTCAAATGAACTATTTTCTTTATTACCTTATACAATACATTCCTCTTTAGATAGAATGAAATATCATCATAGTTAAGGGGCCAAAAACGAACCTTGACTCTCTAACTGGAAAGGCATTGTAGGTAACCTAACATAAAAAAGGAATTCTATTGGATCTTGAATTTAAATTCAAGTCTTACCTGTTCTTTGAACTGTGCCAAAGTAGGTGGGCGTTCAGGCACGCCTTCATCAGATTCTATCTCCTCTTGTGTAAGAACATGGCCATACAGCAGGAACTGTCTCATGAACTCGTGTCTGTCATCAACCCAGAGGTAGGCATAATTATCAAACGAGTTCCGATACTCCATTGCTTTGGTCATGATAATGTTGACACGATCCATTAGCTCATTTCTCATTTCTGAGAGCTCTTCCATCTCTTCACAGTCTTGTTGGTAGTTCTCTTGTCCGTTGTGGGTAGCAAGCCGTGGAATGAGAGAAGACTGTCTGAAAATATCCCCGATCAAACTGTCAACCAAATCATTATAGCCATCCGCAGCACCAAAATCTAGAGACGGAGTGAAGATCATTTCGGGTTGTTGAAGTTCAAGCTGTGATTCAAACAAAGGATTAATGTCATTTTTCGGATCTGTGTTATCGAGCAGGAATTTCAGACTGCAGCGGATTGTGTCAAAGAATCCATCCACTATCATCTCATCAACATAATCCACATAGGCCTTCCACGTATCTGAATTTGCATCTGCTTTAAAGTATTGCATATTTTCCTACAAAAACAGAAATTTGAATCAATAAGTTTACTTTAATCTATTTTTTGGCTATTTAGCAGTAACAGAAAAATATAATCCTTAGCATACAGCAGTCAGATTTTGTTAAAATGAATGTAATTT
The DNA here is from genome assembly GCA_032357055.1 of Geukensia granosissima. Taxonomy (NCBI): domain Eukaryota; kingdom Metazoa; phylum Mollusca; class Bivalvia; order Mytilida; family Mytilidae; genus Geukensia; species Geukensia granosissima. Next base: position 6,715 of record JAULBM010004961.1, on the reverse strand, counting down.
TTTTTTTCCTTTCTGTTGCAGAATGACAGTATCAGACAATGGACATTGAAGATTGTAGGTGTTTTTTTTAAACTCAAAGTCTATGTTCATCAGACAAAATAATTTCAGCAACAGCAACAAATTTTCTGTCAAAATAATTTTAAAAAGATTAATGAAAAGCAGTTTGCATTTGATTTGTTGAATGTTTTCCTAGTTTTCCCAAAAGTTGAAAATTTTTCCTGGTTTTGGTCCAGAAGGTAGTGAAAGGAGTAGTTGCTCAAGGCCTATATCTGGCCCCAAACTTTGAAGATTTTCACATGCGAAATATTCATAAACATTTTTGAATGCATGATCATAAAGTTGGAAGTAATGATTTTACCTTCAATAAAGCATGAATTTGAGTTCCAACATCAGTAATCTGTTTATATCTTTTTTCCAGTCGCTCTTTCCTATCCTCCAGATATAGCAGGGTTTCATTTTTCTCCGGGCTCCTCTCAAACAAAGGTTGCTTACTCCAAGTAGACATGAGTTTTTCAATTTTCTCTACATTTTCCTTGGCCTTTTGAACCCTTGATTCTAGGTCAATGACCTGATCTCTGGTCTTTTGTATGTAATCCCAGACACCTGTATAACAAAATTTATAAGATATTCAGTTAGAAAATTTCATCCACTGTACATACAAATTATTTTGTTAATTTACCTGTAAATAATTTTTTAACAATGCAGTAGCTTTTGAAAGGCCATGCTTTACTAGCTTTTTTGAAAATTTAAATTTTCAAAACCTCATTAGAAATACAAATACATGAACAAGTAGATTTTTGACTAGGTAATTTTTCTGTTTGTAACCAGCCTCTATCTTTTGAAATAACCTGCTTCCAATAGCATATAAGAATATTATTGCAATGATGTCCAATATCTTACAGACATTCAAAATATAGAAATACACAGCTTTGGGCAAACTTTAAAAAAAGAATGTTTATTCTAAAAAATTCTTAAAGAGGCCTCAAATCTTCAGTTTGCTGCAAAATTGCTCATACATTAAAGGTATTAAACATATAAATATTCCGGGTATCTAAGTTTTTCGCTTTTTTTACAGTCATATTTGGGTAAGAAAATTAATACTTTCAAAAATGATTAATTTCTGCTGGGCATTTTTTATAATATAAATAAAAATTGGTATTTCCAAACATAGAAAAATCTGTTGATACAACTTCTTTACAATAATTAATTATTTTGTTGTAAAAACAGTTAAAAAAGCAAATCAGTGTGTATATATGGTCTTATAATAGGTCAAAGTTAAAGTAAAAAGGCCAGACAAATTTCAACTTTCTTAAATTAAGATAAAATTCAATAGTTATTTTTTCTCTCCAGAAGTTGCTAAATAGTTACAACTAAAGGAACTTCCAGGAACAATCAAATTAAAATTACTCTGTCTAACTCTACAAAAGAAATATTTATAAAAAACAAGTTTCCAATACTGTATTTTGCTATAGATAATACGCATTTATACATTATACGCTGGGCCTTTTTAGCCCCCAAAACCTAGGAAAAAGTCTAGTTCGTATGTACGCAAGGACTTCTGTTCAGAATGTCCCAGTAAAGATCATCATAATCGTACAAGTTTTCACCACTGTCCGGTTAATATGTTGTTTGTTAGGGTGATCCAGTCTTCATTTCTTCTTATTTAAGTTTCAACAATTTTTTATTTAAAAATAAGCTTAAATAGCAAAGAATATTTAGAAAATAACGACTAATTTAAAATCCCGAAGTGACAGTGCCGTAAAAATATCTTTCGAGTTCGGTCCGGAACAGTAACCAATCTGTGTTGAATTTATCTCCGTATTTTTAACTTTCAAGCAAAAAAAAACTGTTTTAATCATTTTTTTACCGAAATTTAACAAAGGTTAACAATAATAACAATAATCAGCTACCTTTGATAACCGAGAGATATTTAAACGACTGTTGAAACTTCTACCACTTTATGATCATGTGATGTTTTGTTTTGTTATTTTACAAATGGGTAATTCTCTCGTGTCTATATATGAAAGAAAATACCTACAACTGAGAGAACAAAATGGATTCAAGTGAAGGAAAGTTGATGTTATTTCACGTATTGACTAAAACCTTCATTTCTTGAATCATCGTCAAAAAGGGAGATGAATAGCCAATTTGACAACTTGGAGAAAAATCACCTAACTACATGTAGGGGTACATTAAACACACCCCTAACCCCTTGAAATGTTTTTAGGGTAAAAGATAGCATATAATCTATAGCAAAAAACAGTAATTGAGGTCCCCACAGAAAGTTTTGTTATAACATTCCCATATGCTAAATTTTGTTTTAGCAAACTAAATTTAATTTGTAGGTTTTTGGAGAAGATAAAAAAGATGGTGATTTTGATATATTTTTTTTTTTAAACTTACAAAACAAGAAGGAATGCAAATCTATATTTTTATCATCTGCCCATTTAACAAGCTAATTTAAGCATTACAGTTAAAATGTAGACAGGTGAGCCAAAAACAACAATTACTTTTGTATTGCATTGTGATGTTTCAAATGCAAGTGTGTAGATACTGTAAATTTAGAGAAGATGGTGTGCATTTATTAAATGTAACTTTGTAATTTCCCCAAAATTTTAGGATTAATTACTGCAGTTTTAAGAAAACCTTGTTTGCAAATATGGTTAATAGATATACAATTGCAAGTTCTTACCTTTTGCGTTTATCACTCAGTCAAATTATTCACAATAATAAAACATCACATTAATTTCTGAATTTAAATAATTTGTATACCATCATTTTCCCAGTTCAGTGTCCTCTCAGCATCTTGAAGCTGTGCATCAATATCTTGTAACTGGTTGGCTATCAAGGGGAATTCAACCTCAAGGACAGTTTCCCGAACTTTATTATAGAGTTGGGTTGTTAAGTCAAGATTTGTGGAGAATTTCCACAAGGTGTCATTATGCTGGTAGACATCTTTAGCTGCTGATGGAATCTGCTTGTCCTCGTTATCCTCAAGGTATTTGACCTCTCTGAGAACTGCTGTCAGCTGTGGGTCAAAGTTCACACTGATCAATTTGGTTTCTTCATCCCGCCTGAGTAAAGGTTGTTTCAAATTGAAGGCACAGATCTTGTCTACTCCTGCTGTCCAGTCTTTGTAAATTCCTTCATTCCACCTGTTGGATTATTAAACAAATTGACATAGATTCTATAATTCCTTCCTTTGCAGACACTTTATGCATTACAATTGGCATTCATCCTCATGCAAAAATATTTAACTTGAAAATTTGTATAGTCATGCTGTATGTTTGCAGTTGAATGAGAACTGAATCAAAACTCTTACAATCAGTGTGTTGTTCAATAATTTTTGCTCCTAGTGTTAGGTAAGCTTACTCAAAAACTTACACCCAGTTAACAAATTTCAGCTTTTCCAATATAAAATCTCCACAGAGAATTGAAACTCTAAATGTACAACACCTTTGCATTTGTAATGATATCATTGTTTCATGAAATTTGGTGCTGGAAACTTAAAACTTGCATAAAAATTAGTTTTCTGAGATAAAAATGTACAAAAATTTATAAGTGGCTTTTCAAAGATGAGGCAGGCAAGGTTGAGAATCTAAAAATTAACTTAAACTGGCTTTAAATATTAATTGTGGAAAGCCAGTTGTGAAATAATTGCCCTAAGGGTGCGTTTCTTTGCAATTTTCCATTCGATAAGGACATCAAAGGTAAATTATCTCAAATTACAGTTCATTCACTTTTGACATCAATTCACCTAAAAATTAAAAGTTGAGTGTGATGGAATTCTCATCCCATCCTACCTGTATCTGAATATTTATGAAAAAGTCTACTCACTGTTTGAGAAGAGCACACATCTCATCATATTTGGTAAATACCAGCTTAGCTTCAGGGGTTGACATACATCTGAAAAACGAAAACACTTTAAAGATGTTTACTGGCATGTTCAGCAATTTTAAGGGAGGTTTTTAACCTCTGGTTTTATCCAATTCATAGCATTAATATTTTTGCCTAGTGACCCCTACTTTTCTTTTTCATAATTTTCATTAAACACACTCAAAATGATATTTGAAAAGTTTCTGTTAAATATTTGTTATTTGTTCTCAGGTTTAAAGGACAGAATCTACTAAAACATAACCTATGAAAAAACTAGAGAAACCCTTTTCCTGCCAAATTTAAAGTGTTTATATCTCAAAAACAAGCATACTGACCCATAATTTTTCTCTGCTTAATTTGCTCAATCTAAAAGATCTTGAAAGCTATAACAAAAACATACATAAAAAAATGCCTGAGTGAACAATGTTATTTATTTCATTTTTTCAATAGATTAGGTTGATTGTCATGTTTTATGAACTGTTTTATGTATTTTGGGGGCCTTTTACAACTTGTGTTATGGTATGGACTCCGGTTCAATATTGAAAGGCTGTAATAGGAACTGTAGTAGTACAAATTGAATTGTCATTTAGTGAATGGCTTTCTCATGGACAATCAAGTGACATCTCCTATTTCTATATTTAACCAGGAAGAGAGATTTTCACATTAATTAGTTTTACAATCTGCACAGCGTTTCTTATTTTAATTAGAATTGAATAATCTGTGAAATATGAAAGTATTTGGAATATGATTACAGTTAAGTGGCAAGAAAATTTATCTTTGTTTTTATAAGTGCGCCAAATTATGTAGACAAATTCACTAAAATCTATCTTTTTTTTAAATAATGGGATTTTTCTTATAAAAAACATGTATGATGGGGGCACCTGATTTTGCCACATGAATGATACCTTTTGTACTAAAATAATTTTTGAACACTTAATTATAATTAAAGACTGTACATAGAAGATAACTTTTTCTATAAAAATACAAATGTTTTCAAGATTATAATCAATCTGATTATCTGACTTACGGATGGTCAAGATGTTTGAACTCTTCCATAGGAATGGTTATCCTTTCTAGGAGTTCTGCAGCCCAGCGAAGACTTCCAGACACCAATGGCATGTTTTTATGAAGGCTTGGTCTTCCTTCTTGCTTCAACTTCATCTGCTGGTCATACAACTTCTTCACCGTATCGAGTTCTTCATGCATCATATCAACAATCAATGGATACCTGTTATCAATATCACTTTTGACAATTTCTCTGTCCAGCAAGCTTCCCATGATCGCAAGAAACTAAACATCAAATAAATCAATAATAATGAGCTCAGCATTCAAATATTTTATTGAGATTGAGTAAATAACAATTCAATTCATCAAGAATTTGTTGGCCCCTGTAAAATACATTGTGATATCTCAGCATTTTAAAATATGATTTTTTTTAATTGATGAAAAATCAAAAACTATAACATTCAATGAATATTGATACATTTATGAATCTGGCTATTATGAAGCCAAAATTACGTGTTCTCATAAAAAAATAATTTTGACGGAATAGAAAAAAAACTTGAAATATGTAAAATAATTGAATTGATAAAAGTTAATAATGAAATTGATAGAGAAAAATAGAAAAATGTGTCCATGTGACATGGCTGCCCCCATCTCAGAAACGAGGAAATAGACATTTGAACAGAGCTGAGAAGAGGAAACACTGTACAACTCACTTTTATAATACTTCAGACCAAATATCAAAACAATTTAACATATAAAAACCATGAAATCTTTGATGAAAATTGACAGATAGACATATACAGGAATGGGCGGGAGTTAAACTTAATGCCCCATCACTGGCGCAGCCTAAAAAGTTGTCCAAAAAGCAGAATTCCACTGTAAAGTAGAGAAAATCATTCCTGCACTATTACAAGACACTTTTATATAAGATGACCCATTTGGAGTGAACACTCTAGTTGTTGCACATGTAATTGTCTTAATACTGTGTATAAACTTCAAGAGTTAAAATTTAATACATTTGATTATAAGCTTTGTTTATATGTTATGTTGTCACACCACTGTCCCATGCTGGAAAGGGTGGGGTTTGAGTGCTCAAAAAAATATTTAACCCTGCCGCATATTACATGTGTCTGTCCTAAGCCAGATTCCCCTTTGTCCAGTTAATATTGTTTTACTGTTTAACATTGTATTTACTTTGTCAAAAATTATTTGGCTGTTTATTGTTTCTTATTTATTATTTTTTGAAAGTCACCCCTTCTTATTTTGAGGCCTTTTACAGGTTGCCTAATAGCATGGATCTTTGTCCATTGTTGAAGGCCATATGGTACCCTGTTAATGTTTGAATTTTATGCTTTTTGGATGGCTGGCTTATGGACCATCATACCATATTCCCTATTTCTACACTATAGGAACAAAGAATTTTGCTCAGAATTGACATTTTTAAGTGTATCAGCCAATAAGAAACAAGTATCATATATGGCTGCCTTTTTTAAGCTTAACTGGCCTAAAAGGCCATGTGAGCTTTTCTCATCACTTTGTGTCCCTCGTCGTCGTTGTCGTCATCGTCGTCATCAGTGTAAACTTTTCACATTTTAATCAACTCCTCTGAAATGGCTAGGCCAATTTTAACCAAACTTTGGTGGAATGGTCCTAAGATGGCCTGTTCAGTTTTGCCGGGCACCATTCAATAAGGCCGCCATGGCTCGACATAGTTTAACATTGGACCCTATGGGAATTTTACATTTTCGTCAACTCCCCTGAAACCGCTGAGCCAATTTTAACCAAACTTTAGTGGAATCTTCATTGGATGGTCCTCTATAAAATTTGTGTTCGG
>JAULBM010004950.1:0-11880 GCA_032357055.1 Geukensia granosissima | reverse complement strand
AACATTAAAAAGTCGTTTGATAAGCGAATTATCAATGCATTTAAGAAATAGATAAGTTGCATCAATCATAAGAGAAAGTCAAATATCCCTGCTTTGTTGCAGATAGTGTAACATAAGGTTTATTCTCACTCTGCTTGCAGAGTAAGTTATATTGTTTTCAAACCAAAAACTGAAAGTCATTTATTTATAAAGCTCACCTTGAATCTCTGAAGTTTATAAATTCATTGAGTTGTATAAGTTAATTTAAAAAAAGTAAATTTATCTTGTATGATAAGGTTTTACAGTGTCTTGTAAATGGGCAATTTGCATGCTGAACAGTTTGGACTTTCAAATCTTTCACTATGTATCAACATTATATACAAAGTTAACATTCCTTTGCATTACAGGCATGTGTTCGTATGTTTCTGTGTAAAAGGAGAAAGCTTCGGTTAAAGCAGCATAATTCAGCTGTTTGCATACAGAGATATATGAGAGGATGGCTCCAAAGAATCACATTTCTACGCATGGGTTCAGCAGCTCTGGTAATACAGTGCTGGTATAGAGGCTATAATTGTCGTAAATTGTAAGTAGAATGATGTACTATTCTATGTTTTCTATGTCCTTTTGTTTTATATATCACTAATTAATTAGTATTAACATGCATGTTTTAACTACTTTTATCATTTGTATTTCAACATGTTTGATGATGAATTATAATTTATTTCAATGTCCAACACAGACTTTATGCCTCATTTATGACAAAAAGATTGTATCATCATTGTACTTTGGTTTTACAAGAGAAACAAAAAAAAATGGAGATTTTTATATTCAAATTCAAATTTTTTTATAGGTACAGAAGATTAGTTAAAGAGAAACAGTTGGAAGAGGAAAGACGTTTGGAGGATGAGAAGTCAAAACAGATAGATGATTTGCGATCTTCCAACAGTGATGAAGGTATTCTCAGGGGCTCCAGTGGGGAGGAATTAGATGCTATTGGCAGGTCAACCAGACGAGATTCATCGTAAGTAAACTTAAACTTTGTTTACTTTAAACTAGCAAAACTTTTCAATAGTTAGTTCTCTGATGTGAAATATAAATTATTTTGTTACTTTCTGTGGGTTTTTTCTAAACAAAAATATCATTTTCTCTCGCAGTAATTCTTGATTTGCTTTTTCTTGGTGATAACTTGAGTACCTCATTTACCAGTGAAAAGAAAATATATATGGATTGAATATAGCGCCTCAGTGGTGTAATGGTTAGCGTGCTGGCCTCGAGTGCAGAAAGTCGTGGGTTCGATCCCAGGCCAGGTCAAATCAAAGACATTAAAATTGGTATTTGCTGCTTCTCCGCTGAGCACACAGCATTAAGGATTAAGAGGAAAGATTGGTCAGCACAGAGTCAGAATAATGTGTCTGGGTAAAGTGGCATGTCTTCCTGCGGACTGTTGCTTTGGTGAGCTTGCATGTTAAAAAGCCGGTTCAGCGTGTCAGTCTAGTACAAAGCAGGGTTCATCATCATCATTCATTAATATGCTCTTGGCCTGAATATACATGAAACACTTGCCACTGGACGTTAAGCAACATTCAATCAATCAATGGATTGAATATAAGATAATAAACTAATCTCTTTGCTTAATCACTTCATGCCTATCATTCACTCTATGATATTTTCTTCTATACAATTATTTTTGAAATTTCCCCTAAAGCAGAATTTCAATTGGATACAGAAGTAAAGTACTTATCTTCACAGATACCAATTTTCATAGTTATATGATTTAACCAGTTTATGGGTTCTTGAAATTGTTGTTTCTTATTTTATACATTCACAATCATTTAGAAATGTTTTTTACCAGAAATCAAATTTTTTAATGAACAATAAAATTGTCAAAAATTATTACCCTTGTAACATTGTATATTTATAGCATATTTGTAGTGACAACATGTAGTTAATAATTTGACATATTTACAGAAGTAGTGGTGTCCATGATGAGGATTCCGAACCAGAAACAGAATCTCAGAGTATAGAAAGCTCAATAGTTAGCCCTCCATCCACACCAACTGATCTTAAGATTGTTATTAAACCTGCGGTTAGAACAGATGATGATAGTGACTACTTGAAGAAAGAGAGACCTACCTCACGGTAAATGTCTTTGACATCCATCGGGAGATTTAGAGCTTTTCATAAGGAGTGGCATTTCATCCTTTGTGGAGACCTCTACATTTGTAAATTCCCTTTTTCTGGTGGTTGGAATGCAGTCTCTCTGACATTTACCCCATATATTTTCATTGTCATATATATCAAGTACTTGTGTCAGAACAAAGAATTGATTTTTTATCCCCCCACAACAAATGTAGTATATTCATGAATAACAATATTGTATTTGGACAGTTGCCAATGTTGATCAATGATTTAACTGTTGCAAAAGAGGTAACACACTAGCAGAGCCTATTAACCTGATATTTGAGATAGTAAAATCAAAGATTGATGTTGGGAATCCTCCAAATACAAAACAGTTATCTCGATTCTATTTTCTAAAATTTAAAAAAAATTGTAAAATGTGGTCCAGGCCTATTTTGTAGCATGGCCATTAGTTCCGGCAAAAGTTGTTGATTTTTTCGAAGATTGATGCCTAATCACAATCTAATTAAAATAAGTTCTCCGCACTTGCTCCCCCTCTTTCATTTGTTTTATTTCTTTGGTCGCATTGTAGGAGATCTAAGGACATCCCATTGGAGTTCATGTCAGTGGTTAATTTTGTTCCTTCCGAATGTTTCAGAGCTTTATCAATGCGCTTTACCAGGCAAATTGCATAGTGACAGTGAGGCATCCCTGATTGGCTATCATAAGTTTGACCTCTGACGTGAACTCCAATGGGATGTCCTTAGATCTCCCACGACGTGACCAAGAAATAACACAAATAAAAAGGAGGAGCAAGTGGAGAGATCAAATTTTAATTAGATTGGCCCAATCAAAAATATTGCAAAAAGTTTTATTACAATTAATGATTGTAAGCCGCACACCTCTCACAAATAATTTCATGGGTTTGGTACATGTTTCACAAAATTTGATTCCTAAAAGACAACTTATTAAAAGTTACATTGATTATGAACTGTATTGTTTTAATTTACACATTTCTTTTTTTTACCAATATTTATCTGTATGTTTTCAGGGTTCAAGATTTGGCCAAACTTCATCAGGCTAGAGTTGTAAGTAACTTTAAGAAAACTTAATATATACAAACTACATCTCAGTCGAGACTTTTTAAAGTATTCTTTGTTAAAAATATGGCTGCCTGACTCACTTTCCTCTACTATTGTTTAAAAGACTAAATATTGGTCACACCTGTTAAATAGCTGACAGAAAATTGATTGCAGGTGTTAAGATAAAAGGGTGGTATCTATTTTGAGTTCAGTAGTGAGAACAATAATTAAATTGTGTAAACTAGTTTCTTTTGTTATTGGCCATATTTTTATTACTAAACTAAAAAAAGGGTTGATATATATGGGTATACAAAATAATACAGGTTCATGTTCAAATGGAAAATTTACATAACAATATAATCAGCTTTAAAAATTTAGCCTTTGCATAATTCTTACATTCATACAGCTTTTGCTACTATAAGATGTAAGAAAATAATCAGATGTTTAAAGAATAAATATTTCAGCAATTACTGAAGCTGAATAACTAAAAATAACTGTTCAAGTTGAAGAAAAAAACAAATTCTGTTTTAAATAATCATTGGTCAGTTTCATGCATAAAATTTATTTTTTTTAATCATGTATGGTACTTTAATTAAAAAACCTCTACTCAGATACAATATCAAAATTTGACCCTCCTTAATTTTTCTTTCTCCTACTTAAAGATTTTCAAAATGACAAGGTCAGAATGTGACCTCCTTTTTGTTTGCTGTCATTTAGATCGTACTGGAATTTTTTTAAAACTTGATCATGCATGTCATTTTACTATAGAATGTTAACTCTAACATGCATGACATTCTAATCTTTACTCCTTGTTCCTTGAAATAAATGTAATGGAAAAAATTAGCTTGATACCAAAGATTTCTGCTGTTGAACCATACCACTTAATAGAAGTATTTGCAATGTATGAGGATAGATGACATACATGTCTGGGTATAAGCTAAAATTACGGTATGAAAAAACAGACCAATGTTACTGAAATAATTCATAGTATGTTGAAAAAGAATGTTTTGATTAAAGGATGCCTTGAAAGAAAACTCTGATACAGTTGCTCTTGAACGTGGTCCAATTAAGAAAAAGCCAGTCAGAGCACCTGCACCTCTGGCTAAGCAGGAATCATTTTCAGACCTGGTAAGAAGTGTGTGGGTGTATTATCAAGACTGCTTCAGTACTGCTTAAGTCACTTTTCATTAGTCACTGTATAGTTTTTTCTGCACTGTGATTTATTTCATGCTATTTAGTGTATATACATTTTAGGTTAGCCATATTTTCTTTGCATATGTAGTTGAGCAGTTGCTATGGTTTAGGTACTTCTGTTTAGCCTTAGTAGCTGCAGTTAACTTTCTTTCAAAATTTCCTTTAGGTTTAAACAATATAGTTATCATGAAAGTATTAAAATAAAAATTACTTGTTATGTTCTATGTTTGGGGTAGTACAATTAAAATACTCTTAATAAATTATCAGGACTGTCTCTGCTCTTTGCACCTTTCTTAAAACAAATTTAATTAATCATTGACATGTATTTAAACTTGTTGAATTTGGTGTACTATTTGAGATTTTACCTCTTCATTGATTTTTGTTAGGAATGTAAAAAATACAATTTTACCAATTTTGAATTAATATGGTGAAATTTGTAATGCTATATTCACATTTCAAGGAGTAAACTCTCATCAGTAGCGTTTAGAAAAATGGTTTTAACAGAGTTTTCTAAATATTGAAAAAAAAAATCATTTAGCATTTAAAAAAAGTAGTTCAAAAATTTTTAAAATGAATTCACAAACCTCTTCTAGTTATTGATTTTGACATGCACAGATTTTAGGTCAATCTTTTGAGTTTAATTTGCCGTCAGTTTAAAAATTACTTATATGTTTGTATAATATTTTATTTGTTTTGTTTTGTCGAATCTGGCCACAGGCCTTATGACTTTATGTTGACACTTGAAATTTTGTCATCTTTAATTCTTCCATTATGTTTTTGCATTTTTATTTCTCTTCTAAAACCCTTAGTCAAAAGGATACAAACTTGAAAGGGAGCAAATGTAGATTGTCGTTGGATTTGAAAAATTTGCTGAAATTATGTGAACCAAACAGAGCAAAAAATTATGGGAAGCTTTTAATCAGGTTTTGTTTTCAGTTTTAGATTATGTTTCAGATTGTCAAATTAAAAAAAATTCCTGTCCTTTGTAATTGTTAAGCCATATTAAATGTAACTATGAAAGTCCTTTATAAATTTCATCCTGATAGGATGATTATTATGCCCAAAGATGTACCGGCATGGGTACCCATTTCTGGCCAACTACGAAGGTATTTCTGTCAAAATAAAATATGTTCACAATTAATGTTTTTGTTGAGAACAAAAAAAAATTAGGTTTTGAAATGAGATGCATTATGATATTTAGAAGGAATATGCAATATATGCCAGAAAGACACGATCTACTGTGACATCACTTTGTGGGCCTTTCCATTATAAAAAACTAATAACATTAGATATTCTGTGCTTTAACCATATTTCCTATAAGAAAAAAATGGGCTTATTCAAGAAAGAACAACATTTTTAGTATTTTATGATGCCAAATTCATGTATGACCTAAAATTCCCAGCCTTGAGTGAATGACACAAGTCAAGCCCTGAGTTTCTACTTTATTTGCAAATAGCATATAGGTGTGAGCTTTGTGCAAATTTTTATATCTAGTTGTATCAATAAGGTTACAAGCACACAACCTGTACTTCCATTCTAGTTGCTACATTCAGTTGGTAAACTGTTTAACATCCATAATGTTTGATTTGAAACTTAAAAAAAACTGCAAATAAGCCTTTTTTTATTGAAATCTCAAATTAAAAGTTCTATATTCAATCTGTTATTAATCTTACATTCCTTAATTAATGTAGTATATGTGATCCTACTAACAAATTTCGACTAATTATGATGGTATTTTAAATTATGATTATCATTTAGATAGTATTTGCTTGTATTTCCTTTTCCAAATAAACCTTTGTTTTAGAGATTGTCCATGGATATTAACCTTATGTTTTAAAAAAAATACTATCAGTGTGTCTTGCATGTGATATTATTGGACACAGTTTTTCCCCACTGTTTATGAAGCCTTCATTTTAGTTAAATGGGGTTGGTGAATGTTGAATATTTAAATATTAATAAAAAAATCTGTAAAGACACCAAAAGATCTTGATTTCTATAGATATGTACTGAGATAATCTGTGACTGATCATTATAGGAACCACTGTCGCCATCAGAACAAAATGTCACACAACAAAAGAGACAAATGGTTGAGGATGTCCTACAGAAACCAAGAACACCATCTCAGGCTTCTGACCGCTCAGATACAGAACCTCCATCGCCTACCTCAGCTTTCTCTTATGGAAGTCCATTCAGGAAAGGCAAAATATTTGGCAAGCACAACAAATTGAAGAACTTTCTAGGAGGTAAGACCTTGTCTGTGTTTTCTTGCTATTTAAATTTTTTTTCTTACTTTTACCAGGTTTAGGGTATGTCCTAAAAGATTTGTTGTACCTTAGTTTCTTTTGGAATTATGCTTTTACAGTATTCTAACTGTATTCTTGTAAGAATATTAATCTAACTGCAGTAAAGGCCTTTTTTGGCCCCAAAAATTACCAAGACAAATTTCTATAAAAATTGTTGTAATTGAAAGTAGAATTCAGGTCCCATAATTTTGTTTCTTCTTGACTGATATTAAATGGATTATTACATTCAGTAAAACCTTGCATGAGACGTCTTAATAAGATACTTGATATGAAATCTTAATACATCATGATTTGATGATGGCTTCTTTGAAAATATTTCTTGGTACTTATTGTTATAGCCTATTATTAGCCTGGACTAAGTGTCAGATGATAGACACAAGCTCAGCTCACCGGACCTCTTGTTTTTTTTTAATAAAAATTACTTGCTAAGGGTTTAAAGTATTATGTTGGTAGTCATCTGATAGACCCTTCAATTCAGTTGGAAATTGACATCTCTCGATGCTTTTCCAAACAATTGAATTTAGTGTTTAGTTTTTTTTAAATTTTTGTGGAAGCCTTGACCTTGTTTTCATGGATTAGTGTTTTTGTAAAATTTTTTACCTATTTTTGCATGTCTATTTACAAGTCTATTTTCTCAATAACTACATACAAATTCACTATATTTTATCTGTTGATAGTTTCTAAGGAGTACTTGCAAGTCTGCTTTATGTAATTTGACCTTTAGCTCATTTTATGGTCCTGCAACTTTAACCCTTAGCCTGCTGAATTAATTTGTACTGTGTTTTTGCCCATTGCTGAATTAATTTTTTTTATTTTGTAATAGAATTGTATGGTTTCTTTGAATTGTTGTATCTCTTTTAATATTGATCATACACCAATAAAAGTTATATGAAAAATTATTGTCAAGTTCTGTAGTTTCTATATCTGGTATTATTTTCTACCTACAACCTATTGTTACCTGTACAGGTACAAATAAAGGTGAGAAAGGTAAGTTTGATAAATTTAATAAATTAAGGCATTCAATAAACATAACACTCCATAAAATAATATTTGTAACACTTTTAATTAACAAAAACAAATTTTGCACAAACATTGCAAAATGACTTTAGCTAAGTGTCAGGTTAGTCACAGGTAAGGAAATTACTAAGAATCGCAAGAAAACAATCTCTGCTCATGTAATTTCGAAAGAATGGAGTATCAATCACTTCAAAATTTGACCAATATTGCTGAAGTTCAGTCTTTAGCACAAGTCCCATTGCAATAATTAACGAAAGAAATACCATCATTTCATCGAATGAAACCGGCTGCCATTTTTTCATGCGACTATTTTCCTACATACCTTCATTGTTGTTTACTAACATTTCTGCGTATTTATTAGTTTGGGTAACAAGTTCATTAATAAATACATCATTAATAAACCACTTGAAAAAATGTAAAGGTTCTAAGATTTGCATATCGATGTTTAATTTAGCTTCTCCGGTGAAAGTGGGCAATGTTTATATCCAAATCATCACGTGTCCATCCATTATGAATGTCATCAACAAAATCATGATCTCTGTCAGGTGAAAAATCGGATATTGGCAGATTAGCTAAAATGTTATTGTTTCCATCAATAAAATCAATCAATTCCTCTGGCCTAAAACCCTCAAACTGGTCTCCAATGTCAATATCGTTAAAGAAATTGACAACTTGCTTGTCATCACCCCTTATCGGCCATTTTGATCATGAATTTTTAGTTTCGGTTTTAATCATTATACCTCACGAAAAATCCCAAATAACTCAAAAATACCGCATTTAATCGACCAATAAGAACTAACAGAAATAGTTTCTGCATAACTAATACGTAAATAACCCCGTCCATACCATGACAACCATTGTAAACAGGTGAAGTGCAAAAACAACAATAGTCGTGCGTAGCAGTATGATACAGTTTAATGAGCACGACAATAGTCCTGCGTAGCAGTCTAAGGGTTAAGTTTGTAAAATTCAGTCTTTTTTTAGTAATGACATGTGACAAGACAACACTTTTTTGTCTTCAAATTTAATCCTAGGTGTGATTAAGTTACTTTGTATAATTTGCAAGATATTTTCACATTTAAGTATATTTTCAGTAACTGAACTAAGGTTGAGTTTGTTAAGCACATCAGTGTATCAATGGTGTAAAATAATTATATTTAATTAGTCTCTGTCTCCACATATTTATAGGTTCAATGCTGTTTCTACAGGAGAGTTTTTTTTAGTGTCCATGCTTATTACTTTATACTTGTTGTTCCTGTTTTACCTAAAAATTATATATACAAAGGTCTTTCCAGTTTGTATATTGAAAGATTTATCTATTATCTATTAAATTTTGTCATGCTACTGCCTTCAAACTGTGAATTCATTTATTTTCATTGACATCAATTTGTGTGGATCTACAAGAAAAGACAATTTGGTGGGTTGGTTAAATTGTGGAAAAGGAGTTTTGAAGATAATTTTATTTCATGATCTTTTTCATTATTTCCTCTTTGTCTTTACTAAAGCCAAGCTAATGGTCGGCAATTAATTTTAACTAGCGGCTTGTTTGGGCTTCATTGTAATAACACACTGCCAAATAAGGTTCAAATAATGCTAGAAGTCCTTTATCCCTGTTCAAGGTTTTGGTCACATTTCTATTTGGTAGGGTTCTTAAATTTGTTCAGTCCACGAAATCTGTAAAAAATTGGATCTCCATAGATATTAAGTATTTAACAGAAAATAATTTTGAGAAATTCTTACAGTTCCAGAAAAGCTCTCAGAATAAAATCTTCACAGTTATTCTATACTAAAAACTTACATGTAAGATTGTTTATAGATATAAAAGAGTCAACTCAAACATGCCGCAGATCATCATTTCGATTTCTACACAGGGATAAGAGTGAGTAAACAGACCAATCAATGAACATGTAGCATGTCACATGACAGTTGCATAATGGCTGATTGGTTGATACATATACATTGTGAATTTATGAATTTTTTTAAATAATAAGCATGCTACAGCCTTCTTAGCATGGAGAAATGAGTATTTTACAGATAATTATCAAAGCCATATTGGATTATCAGCTAGTTTTTATGTTTTCTGAGGTTGGAGGCATGGCTTTTCCAATATGAAAACCTTTTTCTGTGTCTATGGTTTCTTTCTGTAGTCTTAAATTCTGTTTTGAGATTAAGTTTCTGCTTATAGGTTTTCTATATCCAAAACCTAGCTTAAATGAACATTTCCCATCATATATCACCCTTATATAATTGCTTAGAGACACACCTACTAGTCAGAACAATGAAAAATTACAAAATGTTGATTTATATTAGCTTTTATACAATTTCAATTTAATTTAGACAGAAAAAGATCTAAGTATATTTAAAGAAGAATTTTATTGTAGCTCTTCTGTCAACATTTCTGGGTAAAGCAGTTTATTATTCCTATTTCCTTTATGACTAGCCTAAGGCAGGCTTGCCTCTAGCTGTCATATGGCATTCTTTATTTCTTTTGTTCTCAGCTCTCCTTGTCTGAGATAGTAAAACACATAATTCCTGGAAGATTTTCCATAAAATATTTGGTTTTTAATTTCACCAGAGCCATAAAATAATTGCTTTTGTGTTATTAAACTATTAGAAAAAGTAGCTGTGGTACAAAATGTATGATTGTCTATGAGACAGCCATCCAAAACATGTAAAAAACCGACAGCTACAGTTTGCCCTAAGCCCTTTGTTATTGGACACATATTCACACCGTACGGCGAGCTGTAAAAGGCTACAAAAATGAAATTTGATGATATTCAAATGCAATTACTATCTTCCATTTAAGCAAGTAACATTTAAACATAAAAATGACAACATCTGCTGGATTATAGATTTCTGGCTCACTAGGGTGTGGAAATGTGTCCATTATTGAAGGCCTAAGGACAACCTTTAGATGTTTGTAATTTATACGTTTTGGATGGCTGTCTCATATCCTGGTTCCCGTCCCATCATGCATCACTGCATTGTCTCATAGACAATTATATTACATCTCCCTTTTCTATATTGATATATCGGTGTATGTAATAAAGAGGAGGTGTTAAAATATGATAAAATACAACTTAAGATGAAACTGCATAAATACTTCAATATTGATTTTTCAGTCAGTTTCTAAAATTGTCACTTCAAAAAAATGCCGCCAGTTAATTTTTTTTCTACCTCAAAACAATTAACTAAACATTTAAATTTTAGCCAGTTTTCTTTACATGGATAAGGGATAAGTTTTCAATCAATGTAAAACACAGGGATGAGGTTTTTTGAGGATCAAGGGATATTGGCTTTTTGCACAAAAAAATGAGAAAATAAAATGTTTTTGATTTGATACAACTGGTCTGAAAATGATCTATTTAATGATGGTTATTTTAGGATTTCTTGTTGATCTTGATTTATGCCTGGATAACAACATGGTACACTTAAGAGTACCATCCCATTAAAAGCATTCAACAAATGTCTCAAATAATTAGTAAACAATATTTGTTTTTAAAGCATGCTGTGTGCATTTCTTTTTGGAGTTTCATTTTCTTGTTTGCTTCGTTTAACAATTAAAAAAAATCCACTAACTTCAAATGATGTCATGAAACAGACTCTTGATAAATTTGGTCTTGTTAAATTCATATATTGATGCAACTTTACAGTTTCCTTCTGTCACTAAACTAGTGTCTATTTCTTTTATATCTCTGTAATGTGAATCAGCTTAATATTATACGAAGATAATGTTTGTTCTGGTACATGTATATAATTATAAGATGCTGAATTCATTACAAGTATTTAATTTGTCAGTATGTTGCTTTTCTTCTGAATTTGAAAAGAAAAGTAGAATTTCTGTAGTATTTGGCATACAAAGCTAACAACAAGCTTATGTTTAATGATAAAACATGCCATTTCAAACGTGAAAAAGGTAAATGCCACTTAACTATGTACAAAGCTACAGGTTGTATGGAATGCTCTTATGTACAATTTGTATGGGTCATACTTGAAAATCTACATTTTTTGTCTCGCCTGCAACAAGTCGAGAAAGCGAGACATAGGTGTTACTTTCCAGTGACATCGGCGTCGTTAACTTTTTAAAAATTATATTAATGATAGGATGATCAAAGTTAGTGTGCTTATAGTTTGTGATATGAAATTATCGACAAACCACATGACATTGGTCCTTGACCTACTTTGCA
>JAULBM010004949.1:0-21837 GCA_032357055.1 Geukensia granosissima | reverse complement strand
AGTTAAAATTCTACTGTCACTTGGTGGGTGGCTGTCTCATGGACAATCATGCCACATCTCATATTTTTATATTTATCAGCATCACATCAATCTATTTTTAAACCATTCTTCAAAAATTAACCAAACTTTTACAGAATCCTTATCAAAAAGAGGAAGTATTGCATTTCCTGTTTTATATTTCCAGGAAATTTTAAAAATTACTTTTTTCTGCAATTTGACATGTAATATGCTTAACATTGGCAGTTCTTATCTGCTACTCATCTTTAAACACTCATCAAAAATTAATGAAACTTTCTAAAAAAAATTTCAATAGATGTAAAATTTCACCTCCAGTTTTATTATACCCAGACTCCAAAGGGGGGTCTGCTGTTTTACCTCTGTCTGTCAGTCCATCTGTCCGTCTGATGTTTTAGTGGCAACTACATATCACGGCCACTTGATATTAGGTATATTACTTCACCGAGGGGTTCCATGCCCCAATTACTGAATTCAAGCCTTTTGAAAGTCTACTTCCTGTTTAAATACTTATTCAGTATTTTTTTAATCTTTATGAGAAAGAAATATTTTTGTGAATTGTCCTCAGGTAAGTGGTTTTAAACTCAGTGATTAGTACGATTGTTTATTTTCAGTGCAATATTGTGAAAAGTATGGGTTTCTTATACTCCTCTTACCTTGTAAAATTATTAATGAAACTTTCACAACTGATGTATTGATAGGTTAACTATTTTTACCTTGCATTGTAAGAAAACCAGAACACTTTTAGTATTAAAATACAAGATGTGGCATGATTGTCCACATGACAGCCACCCACCAAATGACAGTAGAATTTAAACTCTTACAGGTCCCATTACGGCCTTCAACAATAAAACTAGGTATTGTATTATATATGGACACAGAATCAACCACTCATTTTAATCTGTCTTCATCAATGTTTGTAAGGCCAATAAAGAATCAACCACTCATTTTAATCTGTCTTCATCAATGTTTGTAAGGCCAATATAGAATCAACCACTCATTTTAACTTGTCTCCATCAATGTTTGTAAGGCCAATATAGATTCAACCACTCATTTTAACCTATCTCCATCAATGTTTGTAAGGCCAATATAGAATCAACCACTCATCTTAACCTATCTCCATCAATGTTTGTAAGGCCAATATAGAATCAACCACTCATTTTAACCTGTCTCCATCAATGTTTGTAAGGCCAATATAGAATCAACCACTCATTTTAACCTATCTCTATCAGTGTTAGGCCAATATAGAGAAGGCAACACATGTATTCCTAGGTAGACTAAATACCACTACAAGTCTATAGAAACAATGATTATTGTTTGCCTTGAAAGATTCCAAAGACATTTAGAAAATGAAAAAAAAAACACTTTAAAAAATGGGCAAAATTGCTTGGGTAAATTTGTTTTCATATAATCTTCTGCATTGTGATTGTGTCTGAAGTGGTTTGATAGACTTATCCATAATAATATCATAAATGGGACATACAGATAAATGTTATTTTGTTTTTAGAGTTATTGAATAACAGTTTCTGTTTTTGTTCTGTATCAAAGTCTGAAATCTGTTCAATTTTAGAGACTTCTCCTTTAAATCTATAATTTTGTTATTATTAATTTAGAAACAATCATTTGAGAAAATATTATCATTTTTGGATTAGAAAACTTAAAATTTAATCATTTAACCTGTTGATTTGTTTTGTACTCAGTTTGATTAGATTAATATTCTTGTAAAATTGTGTTGTTCTTGGAATTCAACTCGGTTGGTCCGTGTAGGAGATTTACAAACATGACATCTTCATTGAGAAATAATTTGCCTCAAACAGATTTAGTCATCAAACAAAATTCCTTTAATTTAATCAGCAAAGTGTTAAATGTGCTGGAGATTCTGAAGTAGTTCAGGATTTGATTTAAAGATGTTATTTTACACTTTACAAAATCTCAAGGACTGGTTGTTTGGTTGTGAAACAAGTCATGTTTAGAAATGATAATCTAGCTGCCTCCGGATGGAAGAAAGATTTGGTCGTAAAAATGTTGTTTTCCCAGAAGTAGTGTATCAATTATTCATGAAAACTAAGTGTTCTTTCTCATCCCTTGTTGGTTGTCGGTCATACCTTTCAGTGTAGATTAACAAGATTGACATTAGGATAATTGATTGTCCCTCACGACTACTTGACAAACAGAGACATTTACACGGTCAGTTTACTGCTTAAGTTCCTATTGATTAATAATTACTGGTTCTTTCTCTGACCTCATCAAACTTCGCCTTCCTGATAGACCGTGATTTTCACGGTAATTAAAGACGGTTTTGTGTCTGTTATTGGCACGAGAGCTTTCAATGCTGTTGTCAGTACCATTTGAGATTTATTAAATTAGACCAATCAAATGAAGACTTATTGGGTAATTGGCGTATGAACAGAATACGTAATGATAAAAGAGGACAATCAAGATGGTGTCACCCATGAAATTGATGATGTTATTTATTATAAATTAGTTTAAAACCCTTTCATAGTCTTCAGTACTCAGATAATTGTCTTTCTTACACTATCTGTACCTTGAAATGTTAAAAGAGGACTGTCAAGATGGTGTCAACCATGAAATTGATGGTGATATTTCTTATAAACTTGTTTCAAACCCTTTCACAGTCTTCTGCCTATCTGTACCTTGTCAAGTCGACTTCTAAAAGTGTACAATTAGTGAGTTCTTTGCTTAAATTTATAAATATTCCTACTTTGTGAAGTATTTGTAGATTTTGGTTTGTATGGATGATTGGGGTCCTGTATACTTTGGATGTATTTGTAGATTTTGGTTTGATTGGTTGATTGGGATCCTGATATATTCACATGATGGATTTAATTGGTTGATAACAGTCCTAATAAAGGAATGATTTGATAGGTTGATTGCAGTCATGATAAATTTACACTTTGGATTTTAAAGGTTGTTTAAGGTCCTGCTATATGTTTAGTGAGTATTTTTAGGTTTTGAATGGTTGATACAAATACTATAATGAAGCCAACAAAAAAACTGCCAAATTTATGAATAGAAAAGAATAGTATACATTAAAACTTAAAAGTTGACATGCTAAAATATACCACTATGCACTGTTGTAGATAATACCACATGGTTTCTGAGCCACATTTACTGGTAATACCACATGGTTTCTGAGCCACATTACCATAATGAATACTAAAAATGAAACATGGGTTATTTTTGGATGGTTTCTATGCCACAACACCAGTGTGAATAATAAAAATAAAACATGGCTTATTTTTGGATGGTTATTATGCCACAATACCAGTATGAATATTAATAGATTGGAATAAAAAATAAATCAATTTATGGTAATATACAAGTATTAGATACTAATTATTTCTATTCCTTTTGGTATTAAAGTACATAATTTGTGATGAAGCTGGCAGAACATTTTATATACTGTAAAATTAACGACTTCCTGATCTGAGATAAATTCATCTGCTGATTGTGAAGGTAATGATGAACTTACATCACATAATCTAAAAAAACACTGTATTAGCAGTTGTCAGTATTCTTAATAACTTTGTGTGTCCACACTGGTTGTAATCTTAACATCAGAACACATATTCACTGCATGAAGTAATTTAAATTGATTCCAATCATGCGGTCTGTCCTGAATTTTATACCTTTTAATGCCAGATATATTCCTGTAACCACAGTTGCAATCTGTATGTAAGGACACATGTAAGAACACATAAACTGATGTGAAGTAATATGAATCTTAGAACCTGGCCTCAATCATTTACCTTCAGTAACATGATTTTTGTCAGAATCAGATTTGTTTTTGTTTCATGTTATAGTAAAGATTAATGTGAGACATGTTCATGTGTCCAAACTCACTGCAATCTGAACATCAGGACACACGTTCTTAACAGGATATTTTTTTGCTCTTCTTGTCAGCACTTTATTGTTGACTTTCAGTAGTCCCAGAAGAGTCTTCATATTATCTATGTTTACCTGTTTCCATTGATTTTTTTATATTAACCCTTTGATAAGTCAGGTGTAAATAGGTGTTAGGTCATTCTTGTTTTAAATAATTATACATTATAGAGCTGTTGATTTTTATTGAAGTTCAAAAAGAGCCATGTCTTTGTCTAGCATGGTGCAAATGTTCATTTGTATTCAACAATAGCTACTGTTTTGTTGTAAAGAAGAACATTCTTTACCCAAGATCTCATGTGATGTTCTTTATTGAGTTGTAGGAAGAGATATAGCCTTCCTTATATTTTTCTTTTTTGTAATTTTTTTAAATAATACTTGATGTGATTTTCATGGCACATTCATACTTACTTATTCCTCATACAATATCTAAAATTATTTCTACCGATATAAAAACACCTTCAATTAGCTTTATTTTCATCTCTCATAACAACATTTTGACATTTAGTCAAAGTGAAATGTTTAGCCACTGCTATGAAAGGTAGCATATTCAGAAACTGAGATAGGGGTAAGTATTTAATCATGAATACAGTACCATTGCCTGTGCCATAAAATCCAACATTCTACATGAATACAGTACCAATGCCTGTGCCATAACTTCCAACATTCTACATGAATGATAACATTAATACATTGGAACAACCAGAATTTCTTGGAAACATTAAATACAAGACAGAGTTAGTTATACTTTACCACTGTATGAATGCTTTAGACTCATTGATGAACATAAAAATGCTTGTAATTTTTTTTTTTTTTGCAAAACAGAGTGCCCTTGTATATATTCTGAATTTTTTTTTGCTGTGAATCAAAATTTTCAACATTGACCCAATAACTTTTTTAGTATAAGTATATTTTTTGAAAGGACTGACCTCCCCTGTTAAATTTGAATGCTGTTTTGGTGTTGTTGGCTGGCAGTTTGGTGTATTGTTATTAGACTTCTTTGATGTTTTGTAATTACTTCAGATTTCTTTGCTGTGCCTACCTTATATTAGAAACAAGGAAGCTGCATTAAAGTATTAATTATTGTGTATTTTATAAAAGTTAGTTTTATTTTACTGGATGAGCGTGATATTTTTCTCTCAGTTTTGTTGCTACCTTCCTCTTGTTCTATTTGTATTCATGGTACGTGTTGAAGTTTTTCTTTATAGATTAATACCAGCAGGTTTATGGAAAATAAATCCAATTGAAGTCCTTATATAGTTGACGAGTTCTCAATGTTTGTTGTTACAACAATAGATGTCAATTCCTCAAGTAAATTACTTTATATAGTATTTGTTTCCTGTTTCAAATCCATTGTCGTAAGACATGTAAATTCTGATTCAAAAAACATTATTTTATAAAGAAAAGAGGTTGCTGTGTTGAAAACATTGAAATAAATGTGTTTGTTTTAGGTTAAAAAAGAAAATTTAAGCCTCAAAAAGTGGGATTAACTTTTTTTATTGTTGTCTTAAGTAGACTCTGTAAACTGGTCATACCAAAATCTTACGTGGCTATATCAAACTCTTAGTGTACACACTAAATTTCTAGTGGTCATCCCAAAAGCTTAGTGGTCATACCAAAATATTAATGATCATACCAAAATCTAAATGGTCATACCGAAAGTTTAGTGGTCATAACAAAATCTTAATGGTCATACCAAAAGATTAGTGGTTATACCAAAGTCTTACATGATCATCCATAGCTATACCCAAATCTGATATGTTAAAACAGAAATCTTATATAGTCATTCCAAAATCTCATATTATCATACAAAAATTTTACACAGTCATCCATAGCCATACCAAAACCTTTGTGGTCAAACTAAATTATGATGTGATTATACCAAAATCTTACACAGCCATCCATATCCATACCAAAATCTAACACAGTCATCCATAGCCTTATCAGAATCTTTTTGGTCATACCAACTTGTGATATGATCATACCAAAATCTTACACATTCATCCATAGCCATACCAAAATCTTTGTTGTCCTACAAAAAACTTAGTCATACATAGCCATACCAAAATCCTTGTGGTCATACCAAAATCTTACAGAATCTTTGTGGTCATACCAAATTATGATGTGATCATACCAAAATCTTACACATTCATCCATAGCCATACCAAAATCTTTGTTGTCCTACCAAAATCTTAGTCATACATAGCCATACTAAAATCCTTGTGGTCATACCAAAATCTTACAGTCATCCATTACCATACCAAAATCTTAGTCATATATAGCCATACCAAAATCTTTGTGGTCATACCAAAATCTTAGTCTTCCATTGCCATACCAAAACCTTTGTGGTCATACAAAATGATGATGTGATCATACTTAAATCTTACACAGTCATCCATTTCCATACCAAAATCTTTGTGGTAATACCAAATTATGATATGATCATACCAAAATCTTACACAGTTATCCATAGCAATACCAAAATCTTTGAGGTCATACCAACATCTTACATCTTCAATGGGAACTACGTCTGACAAGTTCATACCCATAATTGATGTCCAAACAATATAATTAAGGAAAATACTCAGGTTACCAAATGTCCTGTAAAACAAACAAAGCTCATGGCACAAGGTTCATTATACAACAAACAAGGTTAATAATACAACAAACAAAGCTCATGGCACAAGGTTCATTATACAACAAACAAAGCTCATGGCACAAAGCTCATGGCACAAGGTTCATTAAACATTTAAGAGTGGTTTACTTTTTAGATATAACATCATGTTTATCTGTCATTTGGTCTGATTAAGAATTTAAATATGTTTCCATGACAGACCTTAGTACTCTCCATCTTGACACTACAGTAAAGCAGACAAATATACCCTCTTCATCTTGACACTACAGTTAGCTAGATAAATATCAATGAAAAGTGAAATGAAGAAATATTGACAAATTGTCAACAAAAGATTATTAATATTGACCTATTATAACAACAGCTGTTTCTTCCATCTCTGATGTTTGATCAACCCATATTGCTTGAGTTTACAATTTCAATATTTGTTACTAAAATGGACAGTGCTTCAGAAAGGTATGCTTCCTCTTTAATCTCTTCTGTTATTAATTCAACAGTTGTAATTTTACCTTGTACGGAATTCATAGAAACCTTTAGGAAATGCCACGTCAAGAGTTTTTATCCTCCGTCAAGACGTTATTATCCTCCGAACAGCATGGTTATTTTAAGCTACTATTTATCTGCCAACAATAAATCTGTGATAAATTGACAGAGCTAAAATTGAAAAGATGACTTTCATGGAGTAATTTACATCATTAAATAACAGAATACTAGGGCAGAAAGATAATAAAATTTCAATTAAATTGAATAGTTATTAAAGAGAAATTATAGATAATGATTGATTTCTATTTTCAGGGGTCATTATGGTTACCCCATATCAGGTCTTACCACTGTCATATAACTGTAATGATGTCATCAAACTATTTTTTATATTTTTTTCAATTGTTTATATATAACCATAATAGTGTCATCAAAGTTCCCTTATAACTGTAACATGACATGATTTCAAATTTGATAACAATTCTTTTCTTGTTTATGCTAATGTTTCAACATCCGAGTATTGACACCTTTAGTTGTTTTGGTCAAATATCCACATCTTTGGAGTTTTGGTCTAAGTGCCCACACCTTTAGTAGTTTTGGTCTAAGTGTCTACACCTTTAGTAGTTTTGGTCTAAGTGTCGACACCTTTAGTAGTTTAGGTCTAAGTGTCGACACCTTTAGTAGTTTTGGTCTAAGTGTCGACACCTTTAGTAGTTTTGGTCTAAGTGTTGACACCTTTAGTAGTTTTGGTCTAAGTGTCAACATCTTTAGTAGTTTTGGTCTAAGTGTCTACACCTTTAGGAGTTTTGGTCTAAGTGTCGACACCTTTAGTAGTTTTGGCCTAAGTGTCGACACCTTTAGTAGTTTTGGTCTAAGTGTCAACACCTTTAGAAGTTTTGGTCTAAGTGTCGACACCTTTAGAAGTTTTGGTCTAAGTGTTGACACCTTTAGTAGTTTTGGTCTAAGTGTCGACACCTTCAGGAGTCTTGGTTTTAGTGTCGACACCTTTAGTACTTTTGGTCTAAGTGTCGACACCTTAAGTAGTTTTGGTCTAAGTGTCGACACCTTTAGTATTTTTGTCTAAATGTCGACACCTTTAGGAGTTTTGGTCTAAGTGTTGACACCTTTAGTATTTTTGGTCTAAGTGTCGACACCTTTAGTAGTTTTGGTCTAAGTGTCTACACCTTTAGGAGTTTTGGTCTGAGTGTCGACACCTTTAGTAGTTTTGGTCTAAGTGTCGACATCTTTAGTAGTTTTTGTCTAAGTGTCGACACCTTTAGGAGTTTAGGTCTAAGTGTCGACACCTTTAGTAGTTTTGGTCTAAGTGTCGACACCTTAAGTAGTTTTGGTCTAAGTGTCGACACCTTTAGTAGGTTTGGTCTAAGTGTCGACACCTTTAGTAGTTTATGTCTAAGTGTCGACACCTTTAGTAGTTTTGGTCTAAGTGTCGACACCTTTAGTAGTTTTGGTCTAAGTGTCGACACCTTTAGTAGTTTATGTCTAAGTGTCGACACCTTTAGTAGTTTTGGTCTAAGTGTCTACACCTTTAGTAGTTTTGGTCTAAGTGCCCACTCCTTTAGTTGTTTTGGCCAGAGTGTTAAAGTTGACTCAGTTTGTAAACCATTATAGATGTTAAATTATTTGGACTTTAAATGGATATTTGTCTGATAAACAATCCTACCACATCTCTTTTTTCTATATATGGCTGTACAAATGTTATTTTTATGAAATAATAACACAGCACAATATTTCAACATAAAAAATCATAGTGTTTAAACAATACAGCTTATTAAATGTTAATACAGAATATGTAAATTTTTTCCCATAATTAATTGATTTCTGCTACTTGACGCACATGGAAAACAAAAATATTTGCATAATTGACTTTCTAAAAGGAAATGATACATTACTGTACCTGTTTAAATTGTGCTAAAACATTGAAAATAACACAGAAATGATTTTATCGAGCATTGATCACGACACAGTCTCAACACGCAATCTATTTAAGTGAATTTGAATGATTCTTTTAGCCTTGTAATTATAAGGAGGCCAAAAGTGTTCAGTACCATTTGTGAGATTTGAATAAGTTTGTAAAAAACAGTAAAAATCACCATGTCTTTTTGTTTTATTTTTTGAATATAATGTCTGTGGAAAAAGACTAAACTTGTCAACAGTAATTTCTGTTTATGTAGATGTAGGTTGTATATAATATAGAATGATAGGTGACAGAGCAGGTGGTTATTTGACATTTTAGGAGAGATTAGGATTCAAATAAAAACTCCAATAGTAACTATAGGTTAATCATTAAAATTTATTGAAGACCTGGAGCATAGATGATTTACTTTTAAAAATAAATCCCTTTTTTGTCGTGACAGATGATTTTCCACCTAATTGTAACAGTACATGGAATTTAATAATAATTACAGAAATATTGGTTACCATTTAATAATAATTACAAAAATATTGGTAACCATTTAATAATAATTATACAGAACTATTGGTTACCAATCAATAAGACAATATTCAGACTATTAACAAAGAGAACATTTCTCATTGGTCAAATAGATAAAAGTCCTGTGAGGGTTGCAACATGTCGAGGTGTCCACTAATTATAAAATTGCCATCATTACATCTGTACAGATTAAACATGTTCCCTCTGCAGGATATGGTGGAGAAAAATCCATATCTCTGTTAAGTCATTTATTAATGATATTGTTATAAACACTAAAGTAATATAAACATGTAATAGTTGTCAAACTGATACCCTGGAATATTATAACTGGTGACAGGTTCTATCTTGGAATATTATAATAGGAGACACATTTTATTTCATCAAAAAAAGATAAAGTTAGATAAGCCTTTCCTTATGACAACTGTATAGAAATTATATGTGTGTAAAAATTTTCAGACTGTAAAATGATGAGAAAGTCAGAAAAAGATGTTTTTAATGACGAGTTAATTGGATTCATCAATATGTGCTAGGATTTTATATTTAGTAGCTACAAATGGAAGATCTTCATTGATTGCTGACTTTCTCACGTTATAAGTTGGAATTTTATTTGAAACGACTCAAAGCTAGAGGATACTACCAAAATAAGTAAAAAAAAAATAAATAATTGTTGACACTAATGATAAATGTTCTATCTTTAAGAATAGAATTATTTGGAGATATTATCTTTGAGAATAGAATTATTTGGAGATATTATCTTTGAGAATAGAATTATTTGGAGATATTAAGCAATTATTATGGTAATCGTTGTGCATAGTTTACAATGTGGTTTTACATTATTTATAATATAATCACTATTGGAACTCTGCATGCTATTAAGTTTTTTGATAAATTAATATCTTATTGATTGTCTTTGAAATATTCATGATAACTGTGGCCCCGGTATCAATTTTACTGCAGATACAAATGTGTATTGAACATCTATTATTTCATTTGAATTATCCAATCAAAAAACAAGTTTTAAAATATGGACAGGATTTTAATTGAAATGTGACAGAGCACCTGCATCTGTTTATTTGTTTTTGATATGCATTAATTGAACAATGGATATAAGTGGGTTATTATCGGTGTACAGGAAGAAGAATGGCATTTCAGCACAGGTTGGAGATGTGGGAAAACCAACCATGGCAGCATTCAATAATCTTACTTATGAAGATAAATTTGAATTATCTTTACATTCCCCTTCAGAGAAGTTACATGTATCATTTTCACCTCAGCAGGAGGAGCGAGTAAAAGATATTGAACGTGATTCAGGTATTGAAATCTTAAATAACAAGATTTTATGTGGAGATGGAATGATTAAAACTTTTATGAGTAATAGCAATACTGTGGATGATGGATTTGTGGATATATCAAGTCCTAACGATAGCGATTCTCAATCATCGGTGGATTCTAAACAGTCACATCAACGGTTGAAAACATCCACAGAAATGGCAATTTCAAAAACCATGGATACATACAGTGGACAGGGATCACCAGTGGTCAGAACCCCACAGAAAAATGTACGGATAAATTTGTCCAAGCCCAGTACTCCACAAAAGGTCATAGGTTCACAGAAACCAGGAACACCACAAAAAGCCAGTTGTCTAAAAAAACAAATTATAAATTCACCAAGGATGAGCCAACCACATGGCTTAGATACAACTTTGAAAAAAAATCCTTGTGTTCATAAAAGAGGTTTATCAACCAGCAGCCTTTCAGAACATAATTTTAATGATGAATTAGCAAGTGCTTTCTCATCCTCTCAAAAATTTCAGCATAGGATGAAACAAGGGGCACAACTCTCATCTGGGAGTCACAATATTGACCAGCTTTTACAAAATCTATCTTTAACAAGTGAAATGAAAAGTCGAGAAGAATTTAATAGTAAGAGTGATATAGATGAAATGGAATTAATACCGTCATATTTTAATGCTCGTGGATTTCAGTTAGATTATTGTTGGTTCTGTGGGAGACCTATGAATTTGAATTCTCCTGGGTAAGTTATTTGTGTTCAGATTATGTAAAACTTCTGATGTTACTGTTATTTCAGTGATGAGATCTAGATTTGTAAATTCCTTTGATTTTTCTCATGGATGGAGTGCAGTCTCTGTGATATTTAGCCCACATCTTTTTGTTTTCCTATCAAAACAATTATATGCCTAGGACTTTACAATCTGTTTGTAGAATTCACTACAATTATAACCCTGGGTCTTTATAACAGTGGTTTGTAGAATATGCCCGGGACTTCACAATTTCTTCTGGATCATATTTAAATAAAATTTGGCAACACAGTCTATCAACAGATAATTGGCATACCAAATGGCACAATATATGCATCTCTTGTTGCAGATTTATTTTTATATTGATATGAATCACAGTTTATGGCAAAAATTCAAAAAGACCCTTCTAAACAGAATTTAATGGACAAGTTTAAGGCTACTTTTAGATATTTGGATGATGTTTTAGTTTTAAATAATCCAGTGTTTCAAAAATATGCAAAAGAAATTTATCCTAAAGAATTTACCTTAAATAAATCTGGTAGTATTGATCATATTCCCTATTTAGATTTGGATTAAAAAATTAAACAGGTTGTTTATTCACGGAAATTTATGCCTTTGGCTCCTTTGTATATGGTTTGCATATCACAGCTAATTTGGTTTGCCCTTGTTTGCACCAAAGTATCTGACTTGAATGAATACAATCTACATCTTACTGGTAAACTTTGACCCAATTGATACAGTTATTACAAGCTTCTCAAGACTTATAGAAAATTTTATAATTGTTCAAAGATTTAATACAAAAATACAGCTTCAAATGCAGAATTAAGTTAACGAGACAGCCATCCACCAACTGAGAGTCAAATTTAAATTTCTACAGGTCCCATTACAGCCTTCAATAAAGAACAAGAGTCCATACCATAAAAGAAGTGGTAAAAGGCCCCCAAGATACAAAATGTGAAAAAATTCATAAAACACAACAATTATCCTAATCCACTGAAAAAACAACAATTATCCTAATCCATTGAAAAACGGTGAACAAATAACAATAAATGACTAATTGAACAACATCAACCACTGGACTACAGGTTCCTGGCTTGGGACAGGCACATTAAATATGTGGCAGGGTTAAACCAGTTTATGAGTGCTCAACCCTCCCCTCACCTGGGACAGTGGTGTAACAAAACAGAAATGAAAACACACTATAAAAATTAGTTGAAATGGATTTAACACTTAAAATCGATACTGAATACCAACAAGAAATACAATTGAAACTAATACATGATCCAACAAAAGTATCGACCTCGAAAGAGTACTCACAGTTGCTGTCTGCTATCTCCAATAGCAAATTTGAACCTTTCCAATTAAAATCTATAATTTGAACCTTAAAAGTGTTTAACCTTAAAAAAGTAAACACTTTTATCTAGAACCTAAAAGTTAAAATTGAATTGGAAGCTACAAAAACAACACCTCTGTAGTAGGAGGATACCAAGGGTAAAATCATTCATTTAGCGAAAACAACACCATTTTATTTAGTTGTGCTCCAGTGATTTAACATTAACAGTTAAACACCTTTTTTTAACCTTAGCAATTAAATTTTTTTAATGGAACCATTTATGGTTAGACCTGAATTTTTTTTTATTTGAAACCTTAACAGTAAAACTCTTCATTAGACGGAAACCTTAACAGTTTATCTCTTTTAATTGGAATCTTAATTGTTAAATTAATTTTAATAAGACTCCTTTAATAAGAATTTGAACAGTTAAATGGAACCTTAACAGTATACTTTCTTCATTTCCAAAATTCTCCATATTTCTTTAACATTGGTAATTTGGTACCGTATAGCAGGTTAGTTTCGCAGGTGTAAAATTTGGCCATTTTGACGTGGAAAGGTATAACAAAAAAATTAGCGGTTTTTATTTTGGTGTATTGCAATATGAAGAAAAAAAAATTTTGTACCTGCATAGTGATAGTTTTATAAGAGTTTCGACCATGACTTTTCAGATGGTATCGGTCATTCTTTCTTGAAAAAAATTAAGATGCTCGTCTTTCAAACATTTGTGCAACACTAAATTGAATATATGTTTACTTAATGGTAGCTCACAACTTACCTGTACATGTAATACAATTACCCGTAATTTTTATTCAAATGAGAGTTATGGTCAAAGGTAAACCAGTTATACTGTAAGGGTGGAATACAGAATTAACACAGTGAATTGTTCTTGACTTCAGACGGAGATTTATTTTGGCGATTCTCTAGAGACCGCTAAAATACACTAAAATAAGCACCCCACAAAAATAACCCACTATACAGTATTTTGGAACTTAAATTGGTACATTCAAAAATGGAGATACAGACATTTGTCTACCAAACTTCTAACTAATTTTTCACATTTTTTGTCTTTTTCCGTTTGATTTCCTGATAAGACAAAGTTTTTAATACTTTGATATTGAACATTAAAGATCTTAGTGATTTTATTAAAGTTTGTTACTGATCTTCCTTAAACGAATTTTTATAGCAGACTGAAAAAAATATGAAAACTTTTATTTCAGTAAATTATAACATGATCTAGTTGTAATTTTATATAAAATCAGGAATTAATTTCTCTGTTTTATTTCCTTTCAGATATCTAGATGGTCGTTGTATTCTCCCTTTGGATATTTTCTACTAGAATTCCCCAAAATGCTTATTATTACCTCATTTGTAATCCTTTGATAAATAATTTGTCTTGCTTTTCTGGTTTAGTGCTGTCGGCCATTCCTTGTAAATTAATTGTCTCTGTACATCCATGACCTTTGTAATTCCCCTCAGACATTTTAGTCTTCTTATTTCATTAATTCAATTTTCGTTTTCCTCTCTGTCAAATGATTTTAATGAGAGAAGTAAGAGTTTAATGTCAATTTATTGTAATTTTGAAATGGTTAGGATTTTAACATGGTATTTTTATGGCTTTTGGACTGTTTGTTAGGCTGCATTGTGATATACAATGTTTTTGTTTTGTTGTTAATATCATTAAAACAACTTTCAAAAATAGTGCATAAAGGCAGCTTGGAGATTATTAGAGAAAGAAAGAAACTTGAGAATTCACATTTTTTGAAACATCCTGAATTAAATTGAGTTTTCTTTAGATCTTTGCAATTTACTTTCAATGTAATAAATCGTACAGTTTTAAAATTAGCAGTTGTATTATGGTATGGTAATGTTGTCGTCATTTGCGTCTGTAGACAGGTTTTTGCACTTGATTCCTCTCAATGAGAGCTTTCAGTAGTATGTGAACAGATTTTCTCTATCACTTACCGTTTCAAGCTTAGAGGGGTCAAAATGGGTGGAAAATTCAATTTTATATAATAAGGAAACATTTAAAATTTTATTTTTCATCAGGTTTTTAAAGGTTTATTTTCCAAACAATTCCTGAAAAATGCAACAAAAGTTACCCCAAGTATTTTTTTTTAACATTAACCAATTTTTGTATAAAAAGGTCAAAGGGTTCATGAAGCACCTCAGTTATTTATTCCATTTTTTTCTTTAAAAAAAAAATTGAAAGCAGTTTTGAGGATAATGGAAGTTTAAATTGTCACTGATCCATTCCTAATACTGTGTCCAGTATGTTATTGTGTCCAGGGAATTACTGT
The DNA here is from genome assembly GCA_032357055.1 of Geukensia granosissima. Classification (NCBI taxonomy): domain Eukaryota; kingdom Metazoa; phylum Mollusca; class Bivalvia; order Mytilida; family Mytilidae; genus Geukensia; species Geukensia granosissima. Next base: position 6,686 of record JAULBM010004949.1, on the reverse strand, counting down.
GTCCACACTTACCCAAAATTTCATTTGTTCACCTTTCACATGTAAACATGCTGCAGTTGTATAATGCTGCCCTTTCGAAGCAGCTCTGTTAATCAAAGGGCATGTTTAAGAAATCCTGAAAAACTTGAGGTGTTGATAGGTTTTGTGAAATAGGCTCTAAACACACATTCACAAAAAATAGCTGATAGTGTGAAATTTTTTTTCTGTAAATTAAAATCTAAAATGAAAGATTGACCATTAGAAACTAGATGTAACTTGAAAATTGAAGACTGATGAGGTATTGATTTGTCTGAAAATTAAAGACGTTCATTTGCCTGAAAATTAAAAGACATGGCTGAAAAAGGCTTGATTTGCTGAAAAATTAAAAGACATGGCTGTTTAGGGGTGAAAATTTTGATTTTTGCCTGAAAATCAAGACATGACTAATAATGTGTTGATTTGCTTGTACAAGAAAAAACATGACTTGTTAGCTGTTGATTTGTGTGAAAATTTAAGACATGTCTGTTAAGGCAGTGATTTGTTTAAAAATAAAAGACATGACTGAATAGGTGTCTGAAAATAAAGTAAATGTATGATTAGGTGTTCATTTGTCTGAAAATTTAAGAAATGACATATAAAATTTTGATTTGTCTGAAATAGATTGATAATTATGAATTTTTCTGAAAAGCAGGGTGTAAATATTTGTATTGCCTGCAACTTTTTATGAATTTTCTGGCAAAATGTCAAAGTTGACTTGATAATCAAGTTAACTGTATGTTTTGCAGTCAAGACATTTCAGTGTCCACACTTGTTCTGAGATTTCAAGTTTGTCTGATAAATTTGTGTAATAATCAGTTTGATTGTTGGTATATGGATTTTGAAAACTTAAGTTTGACACAAATTTTTACTGGTTTATGTGGATTTGTTTGATAATTACAGTTTTACTGGTTTGTGTGAATTTGTCTGATAATTACTGTTTTACTGGTTTTTGTGGATTTGTCTGATAATTACAGTTTTACCTGTTTATGTGGATTTGTCTGATAATTAGTTTTACTGGTTTGTGTGGATTTGTCTGATAATTACAGTTTTACTGGTTTTTATGGATTTGTCTGATAATTACAGTTTTACTGGTTTATGTGGATTTGTTTGATAATTACTGTTTTACTGGTTTTTGTGGATTTGTCTTATAATTACACTTTTACTGGTTTATGTGGATTTGTCTGATAATTACTGTTTTACTGGTTTTTAGTGGATTTGTCCGATAATTACACTTTTACTGGTTTGCATGGATTTGTCTGATAGTTACATTTTCAATGGTTTAGATTGATTTGTCTGATAATTACAGTTTTACTGGTTTATGTGGATTTTTCTGATAATTACAGTTTTACTGGTTTGTGTGGATTTTCTCTGATAATTATAGTTTCATTGGTTTGTGGTAATGAAATGTGGTATGATTGTCCATGAAACAGCCACCCACCATGTCTGTTTAGTCAACATCTCAAATCACTGAACTTATAGTTGGGCTGCTGCTTTTTATTGAAACTTGTTTCAATAACAGGACTGAGGATAAATAAAGTTAGATGTAAAAACAATATCATAACTTTGTTGTATGGAAGGTGTGAATTTTTCTGTGAAGAATACTATTTTATTCTGTAATTAAGAAATGTTAAAAGTAAAATATTCCCTTAAGTAAAAAGTATTGATATTTATAAATAGTAAGTTAAATGTATGATAGTCAATTTTTTTATGTATTGACTGAGATTTTTTTTTATCCTTGACTTCATATTAAAATGGCAGTAAAAGTCAGTAGAATTATTGACTAGTTGATGGATAGTTTTAAAGGATCATGAGAAATCTGGTTCCATTGGTTAACCACAATTTACTCTGTCTTCCTATTATACTATTGTTGGCACAATATAAAAAAATAGTATTAAAGTACAGCAGGAAATTCATTGATAAGGCCATGATAAAAAAGGATTTTTTTTTTGGAAAATTTGTGTGTGTGGAGGGAATTGTATTATTTAAGAACATTTTTGTGAATAACTGTGAACAATTGGCATAAGGCCAATGTCTAAAGAACTGGTGTTCTTGATCAGCTACAGAGAACAACTTTGGGATCCACAGAACTGGTGATCAATATACAATCTAGGAACCAGATACATGTAACATGGTGTTATACAACATAGGGACCAGTTCTGGAGAACAGGTTCGTTCATAGTGCCAGGCCCCAGTTATTATGCCACTAAAGAAGCAGCTCTACAGAACTGGTGGTCCATAGTCCCAGGTCCCAGTTATTATGCCATAAAGGGACTAGCTCTGGAGAACTGGTGGTCCATAGTGCTAGGCTCCAGTTATTTTTAAAGGACCAGCCCTGGAGAACAGATGGTCCATAGGGCAATGATTCAATTATTATGCCACTATGGGACCAGCTCTGGAAAACTGGTGGTCCATAGGACCAGCTCCAGAGAACTGGTGGTCATAGGACCAGGCTTTAGTTAATATACCACTTAGAGACAAGCTCCAGAGAACTGGTCCATATACAGCTTTGGTACAAGCTCATAAGAATTTATCTATATACAACATAGGGACCACAGCTGCAGAGAAATGACTTCAGGACTAGCTCCACAGCACTGGTGGTCCTTATACAGCTTAGACACAGACTCTAGATAATTGATCTATGTAGAACATAAGAGATTTTCTATAGATAGTATTTTTCTGTAATATTTGTATGGATTCATCCTGTTGATTTTTGCCTTAATATTTGATATGTCTTGTCTGTAATCAATATAAGGTTTAAATCTGTGAAAATTTTATTCTATTGATTGTGGGTCTCAGGTGTTGTAAGGAAGTCAGCTATAGATCAAACAAACTTTGCTGCATGAAGCACTCCGGTTTTCTTTTCAAACATTTACATAACACAGCTTGCATCACACGTATCTTTTCTTCTCAGATCACTTTGTATTTGATGTGCATCTATCAGGATCCTTCTAGCAGGGTTACCATTCCAGTAGAGCTCTTTCTTTGTTAAGTGATTGTTGTTTGAAATTCATTTTTTTTTATTTCTTTACAAGGCAGTTGTGCTGAAATGTAAATATGTTTTGATGTTTTTCCAATTAGGCACTAGCCCTTTGTAAGAAACTTGTCTATTGGTCAACAAAAAGGATGGTGGGATGTGATTAAATTTCTGTTACCATGTGAACACTGATATATTGAAAATAGCACAGTCAAACTTGCCTTTGTGATCAAGTTTAACAGCCACTTGATTTGAAAGGCCACCATTTCCATTCTCTTCATTTGTTTAAGATTATATCATGAAAGAGGCCACTTGTGCTAAGTATAATAAAAATTAGACTGTATATCAGTAATTGGTTCACTCTTCAATCTGTATGCTATCTTTAATCATCAAGTCTGATTATCCAAATCACCAGTCAGATCACAAATTTCTGTTTTATATTAACACCTAAAGGAGATTTGGCATGATTACCACAAGACAGCCATCCACAGGTCCGTTTTTTCCTAATCACCGATCAGTTTTATATTTTTTTTAACACCAAAAGGAGGTGTGGCATGATTGTCCACGAGACACTATCCACAGGTCAGTTTAGTCCAAATCACCAGTCAGATCACAAATCACTATTTAGTCCAAATCACCAGTCAGATCACATATCACTATTTTATATTAACACCTAAAGGAGATGTGGCATGATTGTCCACGAGACACTATCCACAGGCTCAGTCCACAGGTCAGTTTAGTCCAAATCACCAGTCAGATCACAAATCACTATTTTATATTAACACCTAAAGGAGGTGGGGCATGATTGTCCACAAGACAGCCATCCACAAAATAGTTGAAAATGAAAATTGTACAGGTCACATAACAGCCTTGAAAAAATGAACTGGAGTCCATTACATAAAAAAAGCGATAAAAAGGCCCCAAAATGTAAAGTGTGAAACAATTCTTAGAATATGACAATAGAAAAGTCAGCTTTTATAGTCATGCAGAATAGGAGAGGGTTTGAGTAATTTAGTAATATGTAGTTCCAACCTGATTGTATTGGAATACTAGTGTTACCTATAGTATAATACAAGTAGTACACTTCCACTATTCCCTGTCTCGCCTTGGTAACCTATAATCTAACGATGGCGTAACGAATAAACTTGTTATATAGGAGATATTGTGAAATTGCAGTTAATGATAAATATATCCATTATGACCAATTGATTGTCTATCAGTTGTCATCATTTACTAATTGTTCTGAGAACAAAAGGAGCCCCTGGCTTGTCACGGTTTTCCCTTAACATCCATTGTCATAATGAAAAGTTTATATATAATAGTATCCTGCAATCAGCAATAACATCTAATGGCACCTTATGGGTATCAAGTGAAAAATAAACAATATAAATTAAATATTTAAAATTTTTACCATTTCTGGAGAGAGTTGTATAAAGAATTATATATAGTTTTAACAGATCAATGTTTTACACTAGTAAGACTGACTCTGTTTTGTAAACTAGTTGTGTCCGAGTTTTTTCTTTTTTTAGACTGATTATTTTTCACTCAAGTATATGCTGGTATGGCTGCCTTTGTTTTGTAAACTTCCCTGTCCAAGGTTTTTTCCTTTATTAGACTGATTATTTTTCACTCAAGTATATGCCTGTATGGCTGATTTAAATGATATTGTGTACTCCGAGATCTGAAAAAAATAGAAGACAGCGATGTTGACAAGCTGCCTCTTGTTTGAAATTTCTTCTTTTTTTACTACAATGAACATTATTTTAGGAAACATTTTTATAGCTTCTATAGAAACTTGTACAACTAAAGCAGATAGAAATAGAAAACTTATATGGCATTGTAATTAACTAGAAAATAAATATCTCCTGTATAATTAGGACTGATCACTATATGTTGTAATTCTATAGATTAATCAATCACGTTATAATTGACTCATTTTATTTTAGTTTAAGCAGCGGAGAAGACAATTTAGAAAAATTAATGGAACTAGAGAGATTATTGGCCCAAGCACAGCAAGAGAAGATGTCACTAATAGAAGACCAGGTATGATATCAAAATGGTCATATTTGTTTTCATTTGTCAACAATCTGATAAAACTCATTATACACAGTTAGAAGATCAGTTAGGATGTTAACATGATGAAATTTCTTTGTCAACAGGCCATTAAAACATGTGTAAACAGATAGAAGACCTTATAAAAGGTCATACGTGTTACAAGTGGTGGTTACTTACATTATAAAGGACTTACGAGTAGTCGTGTTGTGAAATTTTGTGAACGTTTGCCTGGAATGATGTAAAAATGTCCAAATATTTGTCTGTGTTAACAGCTTGAAAACCTCATAATATATAGTTTGAATAAAGAAAAAATAGAAGAGGTATGATTGTATATAAGACAACCATCAGAAACATACAAATTACAAACATTAGAAGGTTGTCCAAAGGCCTACAAAGATTGACACATCATAAGGCAAGCTATAAAAGGCCTCAGTTTCCAAATTGGTTTTATATTTGTCAATATAGTTCAATAAAACTCATTATACACACCTCACACTTATTAGGTAAATGAAAAGATGTGGGGTAAATTTCAGAGAGACTGCACTCCATCCATAAGAAAAAACTGAGGCACACAAGGCCCCAAATGAGAAATAGTGTATGTGTAAAATAATGCTACCAAAAGTATCCATTATGCTATAAGAAAGATGGTCTGTGTGTGTGTAGATGTATTACACATTACATTTCATGAATGAATTTGTCCAAATGACCTTGGGTCAATAGGTATAAATGGCGTCGTTTTACATTGTTTACATTTCATACAGAGAATTTGTCTGGTGACAGTTTTCTTACAGATTTGACATTTTCACTGGTAGATTTCAGTCCTGACCTATAAATTATTGCCTATGATCTTTCGTACAAAGAATTTGTCTTGTGACAGATTTCTTAAAGATTTGACATTTTCACTAGTGGATAAGTTCTGACCTATAAAGAGTTGTCTTTGATCTTTCATACAGAGAATTTGTCTTGTGACAGATTTCTTACAGATTTGACAGTTTCACTTGTAGATTTCAGACCTGACAGATTTCTTACAGATGTGACATTTTCTCCAGTAGTTTTCAGACCTGATCTATCAAGAATTGCTTTTGATCTTTCATACAGAAATTTTGTGACAGATTTGTGGAACAGTGATTTCTTGAGAGAAATGTCAGCTGTTTATTCTCCTGATAATATTGATGATCAATTATTTAATTTTTAGCGGACATATGTGATTGCTGATTTCTAACCCAGCAAATCAATGATTGAACAATATAGGGTCTAATTATATATGACAATTAATTATAAAATTTCAGGCTGTAATAGCTATGATGACAGGATGACAACAATTTGTTGAGTAATTTAAGTGTGACAATTGTTACATGCACAAATTACAGTAAAATTAATTGTCCCACTGCATGATAAATATGTTTTTTCAAATACAAGAACTAAGTTAACATAAGAGAATTACCTCCAATCAGCAGATGTTTAGTAGAAAATACCGGTGTCATATGGTATTTTGACCCCCATGGAAAAGTGACCCCGGGGTCATTTTTTTGCCATGGAAAAGTGACCCCCCTCATGGAAAATTGAACCCCCCTGTATGGTATTATGACCCCCCATTGGATATTAACCCCCCTCAAATGCTTAATAAAAAGTCTTCAAT
>JAULBM010004938.1:0-11881 GCA_032357055.1 Geukensia granosissima | reverse complement strand
ATAGATAATTGGTCGGTTGCCCCTATCTGATCATAATAGATAATTGGTTGGAATTTTTAACCGATTGCACAACACTAGGATCAGGGCCACAGTGTATTACAAAAGGATGAGCCTTGGCATCGGCTTTCTAGATGAACATAAAATCTATTTTAAAAACTCCTTGATCATTTTTAAATCAAAGTGTGATTGAGTAATAGGAACCTTTCCTTAATATTTCCCAGCAAAACTTGTTTTATACATGAATGCCAAATAGACCATGCCTGTATATATCAATTTAATAATATCTGCTCAATAATAAGACCAAACAAAAGGAAGTACTTGGCTGGTCATTCCTGCATGCTTGTCTTACAGCCAATAACTGCTACAACCAAATTTGTTTAACAAACATGTTTATTATAGAACCTTATGGCAAATATGATGGAAAACATTCTTGTTCAAAATACATTTTTTTTTAATTTGTGTAAATTTTATTTTGTTGTTTTTTAAGTTGAGACTGTATTACTAATCTGCATAAATATCTACAAATGAGTTGAAAAATTCAGATGAAGTGATGCTGCACTGATTTATATTATTAATTGTCTGTTAGTACTTTGTATGTCAGTCAATACAAGGCACCAGTAAGTTTCACAAGTTTTTCACAAGTTTGAAGGATGTTTTCATTAGCATGTCAACTTAAGAAATATTATGCCACTACTTACTCTTGCAAGCAGAGACAGCCAAAGAATATGCAAGGCTTTTTAATACCATATGTTCCATGTGCCTGACCCAAGACAGGAATTGTGGTCAAGAGTTTGACAAATTATTCAGTTTTACAATTGACTTATATTAGCACGTTAACTACAATCTGCTTTAAACTGTTTCTGTATTTATCTTGATTGTGCCTTGTGGTTGACCGTAGATGGTTGTCTTATGTAATAGGTTAATGTCTATCTATTGATGAGTCAGATGACAATATTTTTCAGGAATATTTTACCCAGTTATTTGAACATCCAAATAAATCCTTCTGCTTATGTGTATACTCTCTTGTCAGTTTGGTTTTAATTTTTGTTTGATATTTGTGTTACTTCTTTGTTTTTTCATATTTCCTTTGACTACTTGTTGGGGGAGGGTTGGATCTCACAAAACTAGTTCAATTCCACCACATGTTTCATGTGCCTGTCCCAAGTCAGGAATTGTGGTCATAGGTTTGTCTTTGTGTTATATGATTTGTTACATGTTCATTTTTTTTTATCATATTCAGGTAAGAGTGGTATAATTACATTCATACAGTTTTCACAAGGAGTGAAAACCCTTTGAAGGCCTTGTGGAGATCTTTATTTTGTAAATTCCCTCTGTTTTTCTTGTGGTGGGAGTGCATTCTCTCTGACATTTACCCCATATCTTTTCAATTTTATATATAACATATAAGTGAAAAAATTCCAAGTTTTAATCAATGTAATTACCATATTTGGCCCAATTTTTACAGTAATTCCAAATTTAGTGAAATGGAAGTATGCAAATATAAGATTACTAAAGGTCATGATTTGCTGGTTTGTGTCTATTAAGTTGATAAGTACACAGTTGAAAGTCATACAGAGAAGCTAAAACTGGAATAAAAACTCCATATATTCTGAAAAAGGCAGAAATCAGATCCATTGAAGTAAAAACAACCCCTCCTTTTCCCCCATAATCCCATGTACACTCAATGTAAACCTGCTTAGAATGATGAAAGTATTATTAAGCCAAAAGAAAATGCATATTTTATGACATTTTATTTATTATGTTAAGATAGAAGATACAAGACATCCGTTAACAATCCACTATCTGTCAAAATGATTTAAGGAAGTTTTTTTGTAAAATATCCATTAAATGGAATCACTGAAGCATTCAAAAGGAATAATGAAGTAACAGATTTTATTGATCCTAAGATTTTTTACCTCAACATAGATGCTATACAATGGTATGTAAATTATTTACATGAAACTTTTGAAAGGGTGTTTTTTTTTAAGTGGTAAAATTAAATGTACATGTTAACATTGGAATATTATATACAATTGCTCCTGCTTTTCCCAGAAAATTGTGTCATATATTTTTCATTTATGACGGTAAGAGATTTTTTTCCAAATATCAACTTATTTGTTTATTTGACCTTAGAATCAGGTATAGAATCACTTTGAATTTGGTAGAGTTATTTCCCTTTACCTGTATATAGCTGGGTTGTATATTCTAGTCAACAAATTGGCAAACTGTACACATGTTTGTTTCCACTTGTCACAATGAAAATATGATCTATAAATATGAACATTTATTCTTAAAATATGTCTACAAAATTTGAAATTGGAAATGTGCAGATTTAAGTGATAGAGCAAACAAATTCAAAGGGAAAACTTTAGGGTGTTACCAAAAATGGTCAGTTTATAAGATTAACAGTTTCACAAGTATTTTTACTTAGGTTGCATTATGCTATTGCGCAGTCATCTTTGGCATTTGTAGGCAGGTTGGTTTTCCACATGATAATTTTTGTTCTGGCTAAAAAAATTCTTTTTATACTTTGGGACATTGATTTTTGGCACTATATTAAGGTTGGTACAAGTACATGTGTTGATTTAGGTGATCCAGCCCCACCAATTTTCAGGGAGAGACTACTTGTAAAAGGGGTTTTCCTATATTTAATGTAAGTTATCAATTTCTTAACAGATTTTTATGTTTTTTTGTTCAATTCTCCATGGTTAAGCCTTCTCAATAAGCCATATGCACCATGGCCCATGACCAATCATTATTTAGACAAATGTGATGATTCTCTTTAATATTTTGATTTTAAATATGTAAAAAGAAAATTTCATCTTGCCTAAAAAAATTTGGAATTAAATGCAGCAGAAGTATATAACTGCTATTCTACATGTACATGTATTTTGGGGGATTTTATTCTACATGTAAATATTTGGGGGGATTTAGGCAACAGTTTTTTGTTAGAATTTGAGTGATTGAGTGAAATATAAAAATCTAAAAATTAGCAGTTTATGGCCTCAGATTATTCAGACTCAGACTTTGGCATCAGATCTAGGTTATTTTTCAATCAACCACTTACAACTTTTGAGAAAATGCCAACTTGGTCTGCCTTACAGCTGAAGTTTAAGTTTTGGTTTATTTTGTGATGAAAAGGGGGGGGGTGCCATATACTACAAATGTAAAATCTTTCATTTAAGAATATTTAATGTTTTGACAATTATCCATTACAGGATATGAAATTTGGCAGGTGATATAAAAAGAGAGATGTGTGATATTGTAAATTTTTTATACAAATTTTTCAAGAATTTTCTTAAGCTGTAAGCAAAGTCATTATTGACTTTAAAAATTTAAAAAGGTGGTAAAAGAAATTAATGGAAAAAATTAAAAGATAAAAAGAAAATAATGGAAAAAATTGACAGATCAATCATTGTCAATAATTAGACCTTGATATGATGTAAAAAATATTATTATGGGATATCCTTGTTCAGTCATAGTAAAATTGAAGTTTGATATGATATTTTTAACTGAATAAAAAAATTTTAAAATTTTAATTTGATGTTAATGCATTGTATACATCTGTAACAGAAATACAACATTGTATACATCTGTAATGGAAATATATGTGCCTGTATGTGTGTGGACTTGAAAAACAAGAAGCTGTACAAGGTCCTTGAACAAGGAAGCAGGATATTGGGGTTTTTTTCATCAGACATAAGATATTTAAAGAAAAATGTTTAAGGGGAAAAATTTTTAGATAATTAAGAAAAAATTTCGAGACGTTACATAAGCTACTACATGTACTTTGTACATGCCTTGGTACATGCTTGTACATCGACAAGTAGCCACTAAAGCTTTGGAATTAATTGTGTTGTTGAATATCAAAACACTTTCTTAAGTAAATTTTATTAAGTAATGTCAAAGTAATAATATTCAGTGTTTTCATTGTTGCTACTCCTAGAGACAGAAATTTGTTTAGGATAGGCAGGTGGTTGATTTAGACAGATTAACTGTGCATAAATTTGTACAGTTATGTTCAGGATAGGCAGGTGGTTGATTTAGACAGATGAACGCTGTATTAAGTTGTACAGCTGTGTTCAGGGTAGATGAGTGGTTGATTAAGACAGGTGAACTCTGTAAAAAGTTGTACAGGTTTGTACAGGATAGGCAGGTGGTTGATTAAGACAGATGAATTCTGTATAAAGTTGTGCAGTTTTGTACAGGATAGGCAGGTGGTTGATTTAGGCAGATGAACTCTGTATAAAGTTGTACAGTTATGTTCAGGATAGGCAGGTGGTTGATTAAGACAGGTGAACTCTGTATAAAAGTGTACAGATGTGTTCAGGATAGGCAGGTGGTTGATTAAGACAGATGAACTCTGTTTAAACAAAGTTGTACTGTTGTGTTCAGGTTTCTGAATTATATGTACACATACACATTTTAGTATATTGTTAATCAGATATGTGTCTACAGAAGTCATACATATGCACTTATTCCATTCTTTACTTTTCTGCTTGAAAACAAAAATAAGTCTTTTCCCCCAAGAAAAGGACTTCAATTCACCTTCAACAAAGACAGATTACCACTGCTTGTGTTGAGATCTAAATGGGTTCCAAAAAATATCGTCCAGCCAACCAATGACAACTTAATGAGGACATCCAAGGAATGCCAAAGTCCATAAAAGGGGTAGTGTTTATTCATTCAGTTGTCCCCTTTCATTGTTAATGAATGTGTACCTCTTCAATCGTGTTTTTCTGCACCCACCTGTTGCACTCTTTATTTCCTTTGGTCCGTAACTAGAGATGTCACGATATACTGGTATATTGATATATCGCAATACAATATAACAGATCTGGTGCACTGCAACGAAACTTTAGAATGTCAAGCATTGTGAATTGTAAATTTCCCTTGATTGTTATCTTTATCTTTGATTTAATTTGGTCCATCAAATGTAACTAGGAAATCATTAAGTTTGACTGATCTTCCTGTTTTTGGCCCCTAAAGTAAATCCAAAAAAGCGTTATACAGATAAATTTGTTAGATTTTAGGCATTTCTTTCATATAGTTGGGGTTCTCTCCGATTTTAGTCAGTAAGGGACAATATTGTGGATCAATGACACGGGTATAGTACATTTATATATATATATATCTATATATATATATTCTCTAGAATCTCCATAGATAAAACATGTTCACTATAAATAATATATCAAGCCATCCCAGTCCAGATGATGAGAAAGCTTGTCTTAGTGTGATGTTAGGTCAGACATTCTAATCTATTTCATTTGACAGGTCTGTGATAGCTGACATGTATCATCACTTAATAACACTAAATTATAGATATATTTGTAGCTTTTTATGAGAAAATATGTTGTAAACATAGTATGGGTGTGGAAATGTACACTATTAGGCCAAGGTAATGTGTTTTCCTTGAGTTGGAAATGCACATTATAAGGCCAAGGAAATGTGTTTTCCTAGAGTTGAAATATTCAGTATTAGGCCAAGTCAATGTGTTTTCCTTGAGTTGGAAATATACTATATTAGGCCAAGGTAATGTGTTTTCCTTGAGTTGGAAATATACAGTATTAGGCCAAGGTAATGTGTTTTCCTAGAGTTGGAAATATACAGTATTAGGCCAAGGTAATGTGTTTTCCTAGAGTTGAAATATTCAGTATTAGGCCAAGGTAATGTGTTTTCCTAGAGTTGGAAATATACAGTAATAGGCCAAGGTAATGTGTTTTCCTTGAGTTGGAAATATACAGTGTTTTCCTTGAGTTGGAAATATACAGTATTAGGCCAAGGTAATGTGTTTTCCTTGAGTTGGAAATATACTGTATTAGGCCTAGGTAATGTGTTTTCCTTGAGTTGGAAATATACAGTATTAGGCCAAGGACATGTGTTTTCTTAGAGTTGGAAATATACAGTAATAGGCCAAGGTAATGTGTTTTCCTAGAGTTGGAAATATACAGTAAGGCCAAGGTAATGTTTTTTCCTTGAGTTGGAAATATACAGTATTAGGCCAAGGTAATATTTTTCCTTGAGTTGGAAATGTACAATATTAGGCTGAGGTAAGGTGTTTTCCTAGAGTTGGAAACATACAGTATTAGCCCAAGGTATGGTGTTTTCCTAGAGTTGGAAATATACAGTAATAGGCCAAGGTACTGTGTTTTTCTTGAGTTGGAAATATGCTGTATTAGGCCAAGGTAATGTGGTTTCTTAGAGTTGGAAATATACAATATTAGGCCAAGGTAATGTGTTTTCCTTGAGTTGGAAATATACTATATTAGGCCAAGGTAATGTGTTTTCCTAGAGTTGGAAATATAGGGTATTAGGCCAATGAAGGTAATGTGTTTTCCTAGAGTTTTAGGTGGTCTTTTTCTGTACCCCAAAATCAGATTAAAAGTGCAAGAATGTTTGCTGCTCATGTTTAGCAATTTTGGTTATATTTTCAAACTCCTCAGGATTTCAAAGCATTTAGATTGTTATGACAAGTCACCCCTACTTTTCTTTTCATAATTTCTTTAACCTTAAGTGCCCATTTATACTTAGTGGTGTGATTGTTGGCTGACATCTCATGATGGTGCCTGAACATCGCGCGACTACTGCACGATGTTGCACGATTTTACCTGAGATTTAAAGTTTAAACTAACTACGACAAGTATGAACACCCAGCGATTTTCGCGTGATGCTTTGCGACTGTCGCGCGTCAGACACGCGATGATCGCTTTGGAAGTATAAATGAGCCCTTAGGCTGCTAGGCAGGACTTAGGTCATTTTTGGTCCTGTCCATGTGTTAGTTTTCTTCACAAACCCCCATACATAGAGGTGTTCTCTGAATGGCCTTTATTTCAAAGACTTATCTCAAGTCATAATTTCAAGACCAAGCTTTCTAGGTCTTTAGGGGTTGTGATAAAAAATTTTCTTCAAAAACAAACTTTAAAATTTGGAAGGTTTGCAGAACTTGAATATTTGAGGGTGGCCTGATATGATGACCTCCCAGACATAAAGCAAATCTCCAAGGCCATCAATAGTGACTTTAATGTATAGAAGTGGGTCTGTGGTAAGTCTCATCAGTAGATCTTTGTTGCTGAACAACTACTTTTCAGAATACTCTAGTCTGCCCTTTCATCTTTGTTAATATGAAATACAGATCAACATGTCTTTTATACTCTTAGTCAGACTTTTGTGGAGGGTGATTTTCAAGCTTAATCAAATTATATGTTAACGCCTTGTATTTGTTTTCAAAACAAAAGAAAGAATTACCTCATATTTAACAGTTCGTGTTTTACACTAATCAACATTTATCTGCCCTGATTTTCCTTATGAAGATTTAACACAGAGCATACCCGTTAGCCAAGGGGGTTTGAGGGTTCGGTCGAAACCCCCCCCTTCCCATTAAAAACCCATAAGCACTATTAAACTACCAATTCAGATAGAAGTTTGACTATTAAAGTCTAAAAAAAAGGACTTTCTGAAATTAAAAATGCCAGGAAATGACTAGATTGCAGGATTTTGCACCGAATATAATAGACCCTGGCCATGAAGATCGCTTCGAACCCCCCTTTGAAAATTTCTGGCTACAGGCATTCAGAGCTGTCTTCCTTTTTGGAAGGAGCACTAAAGTCTAACCTAGGTTAGCAAATTTATAGCATTGTGCACAATTCTTTTATTTTGACTCTCTTGGTGATTCATATAAGAAGAATTGCTTTCAAAATTTCATGCAGGTGTCTCTCAAAGCCTTTTTGCAGGTTATTTAGTCCTAGTTAATTAATTATTGTACAGTGATAACAATGTGTGATCCCAGTTAGCACTTGAAAAGAACACTTCTGGAAAATAAATGGCTTTCTCTAAAATGTAATAACAACGTAGATAATTTTTTAAAACTTTGAGCATCTTAAAATGCATCTTGACTGCTAAAAAGTATTGCACCCTTTTCTTTCTACAATAATATGGCCTAAAAAAATTCTGTGTTTCCGGTAACGTCTCTTTCAAAATTAGGGTTGGTAGGTAGGGTTTTTTAATTCTTTTTTTTTTTTTTTAAATAATAGATTTTTAAATTTTAGGAATTGACATCATAGCCTGCAATGTACCAGTTTTGTTGCCTGCGTCATGACACCACTTTGATATGTATATTCATGTGTAACTTGCAAGTATTTTATACATCCTTTCTTTTCATTCATTAATGAATTTTTAACCTCCCACCCTGAGAGCAAGGCGATTCTAGTTAAAAAAAGATGACGGAAACTCCGAAAAATTGGTATATTTATATTTTTATTTTTTGGGCTCCATAAAAAAAATAGGGTTGGTCAGCTTACCGGTAACAGAATTTTTTTAGGCCTAAACACTATTTTATAAGTAAACAGTAGTGTTGTTCAATCAGAAAAATTTTGGAACTGATCGATGATCGATTACATTATAAGTTATTCTTTGGTAGGGGGACCATCCTTGTTTTTATAAAAACCCAAATGTTTTCCACAGTGAATATCATGCCTTCCCACCTGGAAAGGCAAATATTTCATGGTCCCCCTTCAACTGGTTATTGTTGGCGTCCATTTTTGTTTTTGGACCAAACTAATCTCTGATACGGAGCAGGATCAGAAACTTGACCAAATACTTAAAAGGGCGGGAAAATTTTCGATGATGGATTATGACCAATCACAATCGAATATCTCCATTGGGATGACCAACCAACTGATTTTCGATTTTAATCGATCATCAGATCACCCCTCATAAATAGTTTTTGTTTCATATACATGGAATGTAGTCACAATAAAATTTTTTTGTCTGGCCTTCTATATTCAGAACGTAAACTGAATGGTCAAATTATGTAGCCACTCATAAAATTTGTTGACCTGGCCTTTAAAGCCATCTGACATAAAAGGGGAAGTGCATGTTATGTACACAGTTTTGATTGACAGGAAGACATCATTGTTTTAGGAAATGGAGTATAACATAATAATCTATCAAGTCAGAGCCATGATTCACTGTCTGTAGTGATTTTGTTTATAGTGTATTGATCTAAATTTAGTGATTAGGCCAGATAACACTGATCTTCCTTATAACTTGGAATACTTTGATAATTGTTTGGATTTTATAAGACTTTCTTCCTTAGTACAGGAAATTTACTTTTTTTTAAACTTTCACTGGTATGTGTTCAAGTTGTTGAAGTTTCCTGAGTTCAGGATAGAAAAAGTTATTTTGGAATGATGATTATAATGATAATTAATTAGACTACAGGAAATAATAGTGAATTAGATGTTTCCTATGGATGTATGTGGAGGAAAGGATCAGATAAAAAAATTAATGATGTGATTTTTTTTCTTCATCATAAAATTGCTGTGGTGAATCTTTAATTAGATCGTTTCATCTGATCAAAGTATTTGTGATGTAAATATCAAGATAGGTTTTATCTGCAAGGTTCTTAGGTGTGGAATTACAGAATCTCAGGAAAGTGTGTCCAAAGAAAACAAGTGAAAGAAATGATTGTTTGACAGCAGTACAGTTTGTCCAAGAAAATAGGAATAAAGGAATAGTTGCTATGACTAATTTATTTACCAATATTCTACAAAGGAATTATTGGCATAATAAATTATGAGTAATCAGTGTCTGTTTGTATGAATCCTTCAAAAAATGATGTATCATTCCATATCTCTATTATCTAGACAGTTGTCTCAGGAAAGCAAGATTCTCCATTGTATTGTGGCGGATATTTAACACTTTGAGTGAAAAATCTTAAGAAAGTTCATATTGGATTTTTGACAATGTTTTATCGTGATTACAAGAAGTTAACATGATTAATATGAATCATGGATGCCATTAGAGATGGCGTAATGATTTGATTTTTCTGTGTAATGGATCACAAAATAATATTGATCAATACAAGTATTCTAGGACAGTGAGGTTAGATAACAGCATTACAGAGAGGGCTATTGTTTCTGAACAAACTTTAGGAATTATGCATACTTTTAACAAAAAGGGAAAATTTGCAACTTTGGATAGAAAGAAGAAAAAAGAAATAAAGGTATGGTTAATTAATGTGAGAAAAAAAAGAAAAATATTGATACTAAAGAATAAGAGAGAAGTGTTGTTCTGTTAAGAAATTGTTTAAGTACTTTTTTTACTTTTTGGTCTATTCAGACTGAAAGTCTAATTGCAATGCCCTTGTCTGTGGTTCTCCCCAGGCAGTCCAGCTTCCTCCACCAGTCATGACAGTAAAACTGATTGCTGCAATATGACTGAAATATTGTTGAAAGTGGTTTTAAACCCCAAACAAACAGTTCTAATTGCAATGAATCATGATAATAGGAAATTCACCAAGTCTCTTCTTGTAGTTCAAAAATACATAAGTATTTTTAGCAGGTTCAAACTTTCAGAAAAGAAGGCATTAATTGTGATTGAATTCAGAAAAAGTTGGGCACCTGGTTCTCTGCCTGCTGCTTACTCTGTCAGTGATGTTTGTATTAAATTCAAATTCTTTATTATTCCAATTAAGGGCCCACAAGGAACAATATATAAGAGTACAGATACACAGTGAACTGAGGGGAAGAGTTGCTTGTTTAATAGAAAGACACAATACATTCATATATAAAATAAAATATATCAGATGGGGGGATGGAATCTATTGAAACCATCACTGCAAGTACATATGATTACACAAAGATAATTAATAATAAATGATGCTGATTATCACAGTTATCTAGGTTAATTGAACACTTATGAGCTAATTAACCATTGATGTAATAGTTAATTATATAAGTAGTCTTTGGACTTCACATAAACACAACATTACAGATTGACAAGATTTTCACATGTTTGCATCAAGGCCCATTTTTAAAAACTTATGAAACTGAGGAAAACATAACCAAAGATAACAGGATTTGAACTTAATGTCTAATATTTATAACAATCATTAAAAGACTGAATTTCTTATGATATATTTACACCACTCCTGCAGTCATAATGTACATGTATTAGAAACATTTTTACCTACATTTCATGCTTGGTTGACTTTGTTGTCTCTAGTAAATATAATTATATCCATTTATTTAAATTCCATGAGGTTACTAGTAAATATAATTATATTCATTTATTTTAAATTCCATGTGGTTAAAAATATAAGTTTGGCATAATAAATGGAGCTGAGATTCATTGTCTTGTACAATGTGGTAGTTACTGTCATAGAATCCAATGAAAAGTTTGTTTAATTTTTGAATATTTTCATAAAGTTATAAACATATGTCAAATATAGATTGTGTCTGTCTGGCATATATTCTTTCTTTTACATGTCAATAATAAAAATCCCAGATTTTCAAAAAAAATTGGGACAGGATGACAGGAGATCTTACTTATTTTGAAATAAATTTATTATGGCCCAATATGCTTAAAACAACAAGATCTTTTGAAGTTGCTATAGCTACAGCAGAACTTGGAAAGTGAAGTAATGGTGCCTTGAGAACCAGATGTGTTTTGTTTTGTCCTCCCACATCATTCTAAGGCATGTAGCTGGCATTAGATATTAAAGTGTCAATTTGAAAGTATGCTTATTTCAAAAGCTCGGGGTACTTCAGCTTCCTCCACCAGTATAACTAACTGCCGCAATATGACTGAAATATTGTTGAAAGTGGCATAAACCACCAAAAAACAAACAAACCAATTAGGACATAACATTACAGAATATAGAAAACAGTCTCACATATTTATACAAAATCAGCATATTAAGACCGTCAGCAGTCGCCTTTACTCAGTTCTTATGACATCCAATAAATAGATCACCACAGTCCTTAACCCTGTGTGTAGGAAATGCAACGTCCTAAGTACGCTAAAGACCCCATGTAACAGCTCTTTTTGAGTGGTCCGTAGGCGGCCAGTTACAAGGCTAAATTTTCCGCCCCTATCC
>JAULBM010004917.1:0-11882 GCA_032357055.1 Geukensia granosissima | reverse complement strand
TGTGGGTCAAAGTGACCTAATTTGGGTGGGATGCTGACAGACTTTTCAAGACGCATCTGCAAACCAAGTCTGATGATCCGCAGTCATGTTTTACCAGAAATCTTCCTTCTACACCAAATGCATACCGTGTTGCATTGATTCTCAATGAGAAAGGTATGTTTAACTATTGCACCCTTTGCACTGTTTAAAGCAGCAGGAGTCGGACAATCAGGGCATCAATTTTTCATAACTTTACTTCTAGAAATTCTTCAGTGATATGCAACTCCTTATCAGTAAGCATCAACATCAATTTCAAACTTTCATATGATGACATACTCCTCAGTAATACATACCTTTCTTCATGAATCTTTTCTTTTGGATCTAAAACAATACAAGATTTGTCAATTGTAATTGTAAATAAATCAAGTACTGACTGGTTTTACACTCTCAACATGCTCAAGATCAAGACCTTTTCTTGTCTTTTTCTTTTTTTTCTGGACAAGTTAACACATTGAGCAGGTCAGTCAACTATGTAAAGTAATATAAAATTTACTGTCCAAAATAAAACGTCTATTGTATGAAAAGGGGAAAGGTAATAAAAAATTATCAACATTTTAAAAATAGTAAATTATACTCACTGTTCTCTTCTTTTCTTGAAATGAAATTTAAGATTACTGTAACATAGTAATCATACGTCTTCCATCCTCTCAGTTTTATTTCAGCATATTACATCCTTTGATAGCGTTTGCACATAACCAAATCTTCACCTTGTGAATTAATCAAATGAATCATGAAACATACCTTATGCTGTCTTCTTCCTCTACTTTTTCATCTTCCGTTCCACTTCTGCAAAATCAAAAAATATATTTAATAAATATAATGTCCTATTTGTAAACATACTGTAACAGATGAATTGAGCTCAATAAATGAATGCATCTTTGAAAATAAAGTATATAACACAATTACCGAACAAATCTTTGAAAGCCAAACTGTTTCACAAAGTTGAAATATTCATTCTTCAATGTGAGTCTTCTTGTGCGATTTTCTATTAACTTTTACTTTATTTTCAATGAAACGCAACAATCTGATGAGCAGAACAAGATAAGTTTCTGAAAAAATTCAGATTGTGTGTATCAAAAAACTGTGAATTATGTT
This sequence comes from Geukensia granosissima, assembly GCA_032357055.1. NCBI lineage: Eukaryota > Metazoa > Mollusca > Bivalvia > Mytilida > Mytilidae > Geukensia > Geukensia granosissima. The sequence goes on along the minus strand of JAULBM010004917.1, from coordinate 10,748 downwards.
TGGCGGGCGTCTGTTTCAACAGACTGTCGGCATTCCAATTGAGACCAACTGTGCACCCCTTCTCGCCGATTTACTCCTTTATTCGTATGAAGCTGACTTCATTCAGAGCCATCTACATAGAAAAGAGAAAAAGTTGGCTCAATCTTTTGGTTTCACGTTCCGCTCTATAGATGATGTCCTTTCACTGAATAACTCTAAATTTAGTGACTATGTTGACCTTATCTATCCCATCGAACTTGAATCAAAGATACTACAGAAACAGAAAGGTCTGCTTCTTACCTAGACTTACACCTAGAAATTGACAGTAAGGGGAGGTTAAGAACAAAACTTTCCGACAAGAGAGATGACTTTGATTTTCCGATTGTAAACTCTCCGTTCATGTCTAGCAACATTCCAGCTGCACCTGCATACGGAGTGTATATTTCTCAGTTGATACGGTACTCCAGGGTTTGTGCTTTCTATCAAGATTTTATTGATAGAGGGTTGAAGCTGAAAATAAAGCTACTATGCCAAGTGTTTCTCAGGGAAAGATTTGAGTCGTCAATCCGGAAGTTTTTCAGTCGCTATTATTATTTGGCCGGTAGAAAATATCCATTTAACAAATGACAATGGATATCTTCCCACTGTCGTGAATACAAGTCCGTTCCGATACCGGTTGTGATTAATATTAATTGTGACTATGCTCCGGCTTTGTCTACTTAGTAACACGACCGGTGCCAACAGTGGAGCAGGAGTTGCTTACCCTTCCCACGCACCTAAACTCACCCCAGTTTTATTTAATTGAGGTACGTGTTACTCTAGCTTTAGTTCTCCATGTTGTCGTTGTAATATTTTATTGAAGTAATGTATAGTGAAAGTCATTGTTTTGTTTAACCTATGATGAAAAAGGTACGTGTTACTCTAGCTTTAGTTCTCCATGTTGTCGTTGTAATATTTTATTGAAGTAATGTATACTGAAAGTCATTGTTTTGTTTAACCTATGATGAAATGGTAGTTATTCTATCATTCATGTGTACTTCTAAATCTCATATTCGGTTCTGTATAAGGGTAAGAGAATTTATATATACCGATTGTTTGATAAAATTGGTACTGTTTAAGGGCTAGACAAGAAAAATAAACCAATCAGCTAATAAAATGAGTTACCAAGACAAATGAAATATCACCGGGTGTTTACTACAATGAGTAACATGACAAGTGTCACAAGTAAAGTAGCAGTTACTTACCCTTCCAGAGCATCTGAACTCACCCTGGTTTTCGTAGGGTTCGCGTGACTCCGGTTTTAGTTTTCGATGTAATCGAATTTAGATCTTATATTTCGGTTTCTTTGTTGAATGAAGTTTCCTCGACTCTAAGATCCAAAATATCAAGTGACAGTGTCTTAAACAATCCTTGAAATTCCTAAAGGTTTTCTAATAGTTTGGATTAGCTTCACAAGATATAAGTACTTCGGGAATAACAATGCGGGAGATCCATAATGCAATAGTGCTTAAAAGCAAGACAATCTCAACTTCATTTAAAGAGAAAAAAATTTTGGTTTTGTTAAGTGATAATAAAAAAACTGGGATTGTGGGACTCAAAATTGATGCATTTCTTCTTTCAAGATGGTTTTCAATGTCATAATGTTAATTATTGATTATTTGATGAAATTGTAGGTTCATGTATAGCATTTACGAGCGGAATTTACGGGCACCAGAAGATTAAATCGTCTTAAATATTTACACATGCACATAGTTTTGGGTATTCAATCTTTTATATCACCTGCCACAGTGTGTTGTGACAAAACAAAAATAAAGAAAAAATAAAAAACTACATAACATATAACTTTACGTACATATTAGGCAGAAAATACAAACAAATCAATTGACAAGATGTACTGACCTCAGAAAAGTAATCGTTGTTTTGACAGGTAGTTCAAAAAATCCAAATACAGTTGATAACAATCCTGGTTCATTCAAGCTGCCAATTTCTATTTTGTGATAATTGTTTAAACTGATTCCAAATATATAATTAACTAAAATATCCTAAATAAGGTCTATGATTGTTATGGAATACAGCATAAATAAAAAAAAATAATTTTGTCTGGAAAGTCATTAAAATAACTGCTCATTGACAATAATAGCAAAGATCAAAGAATCCATTCAAGAAAAATTATTTTCAAATTAATAGAATATATGCAAAAAATCATTAATTGATAATACTGGGTATGACAAATGTCATTTTTTTGTAACCTGATGACAATAAGGATTTTAATCTGTAAAATTTGTGGACAAGGTTCGCCCGTCAATCAGTCACATTAGTGGAGAAAGTTCGTAATGCATGTTTTCTGTCACCTTTGGTAATAAAGCCAAAAACAGTCATTAGCTTTCCATTTAAACATTTTATTTATACCCTCAAATCATATAGTGAATCGCAACTGTTAATAAATCAGATTAAATTAAAAAAAAGAAGAAATATTTCATTAGCGATTTTAAAGACTACATTAGTATTTAATATTTAAGATGACAATATCGTTGACAATAAAAAGAAAGTTGACTACAGCATTGGTCTATCTTTTAGTTCTACATCATTGTTAATTTCTACTTATACCATCTTGTTCTTGCTCAAAGGGGAGATTTGACTCATAGAACAGTGCATCTTGTATATTGGTTTCCTCCGTGGTGAAGCGACCCGGCAGACTTCCAAGGCGTCTTCTTTGTTCAGATATTCTATTTGATGAGATGTGTCATGATATACATGTATCTATTCATTTTTTTTTGCCAGAAGTTGATATTTGCACGCACTAGCATGAGACCGGGAGTACACATAGTCAACGTTGCGTTATAATTAAATAATTAAACTAGGATTAAATTACATAAAAAATCGTTTGAGGTGCACCTGAATGAAAATTTGAAAGTGATTCTTCTTATACATGTATGAATGACAAGAGAAGGTATAAAAAAAGAAATGTGCGCATTTTTGTAAAATTACATTTTTAAGGTGTAACTTACGAGCCCCCGCCCAAAACGAAGATGACCGAAATTCAATGTTTAATCTCCGTAGAGGGGCAGATAATAATATGTAAAACGCTATTTCATAGTGTAAAACATAAACCTTTAACTGTGGGATAGTGCATTCTTTAGATTAAAAATAAATACAAAGGCAGAAACGCACAAATAATAAAATAAAGCTCGAAAATCACACTCCACAAAAGCCAAACAAAGAGTATAGTAATATTCCAGTGAGGTCAAAGGGGAGTCTACTAAATTTGACGTATAATGCCCTTACCGACATTTCTTGTTCAAAGATAACCGTAAAAATTGATGATTTTGCAAGGAGCCTTACTGATGTCCATTTTGTTTTTAGGAAAATATTTTAGCATTTATAACTTGGTTGTCTCATTACGAGTTGCTCCGATAAACTTACGGTTGTTTTGTTAATAAATTTTATTATTTCAATATGATTGGATCTATTATTAGAAAACAATATTAACATCATGATCTTAGTGACCAAACTCATCTAGTTCTATCGATTCAATATCGACCATTGGTAGGATACATTGACATTTCAAACAATTTTAACACCATAATCAAATTCGCCCCATGATAACGTCAACGCTCAATTCACAACTCTGTTTGTTTGTTAATATTTCTAAAAACAGTCAACTCTTTTTTGACAAAAAAGATAAAAAACTGATACATATTTATGTAACAAAAGGAAAACTATCAGTTATTATAGAGGAATGGTTAGGAAGATCTACATTTGAAGACGAGATACGAATAAATTTTAACTAGAGGCTCCAAGAAGCCTGTATTTGTTCAAACGGTATACAGTTGCCAAGGCAGAGTTGACATTAAAAAATTCGATTGGATATTGGTTCTAATTAAGTATGCCATTTCAGACAACAAGATTAATTATGAAAATCCAATGTATCTTATTAGTTTGGGCTAGTCAACCATATTTGTATACAGATGGGGCCATTTTGTCTCATTCTTAAAGGGAAAAGGTCAGTTTGAATGAGTTTAACGTAAGTTTCTATATTAAAAATTTGTTTGTTGGGGATGAGTTCATTAAATACAATTCTGAGAGGTAACGATCTATAACAACTTTGATTCAACTGTGTTTCGTTTAAAAAGATGGCCAACGCAGACAATTATTTGGTTCTTGGATGGAACAAACCTTATTTTGTTATTAACAACCCTGATTCTAATAATAAGTCCTCTGAAGATGACATTTCCAGAATGCTAGATTTTTTATTGACAGCATTGTTGTAATGTTTGGCTTACTTGAGTTCCATTAGACAGTCGGCATTCCGATGGGGACTGACTGTGCACCACTTCTAATGAATTATTCCTTTATTCGTATGAAGCTGACTTCACATCTGCAGGAAAATGTTGGATCAATCTTTTGGTTTCACGTTCCGCTATATAAGATTTTATTGATGGAGGGTGACTGCAAGCTACTGAACCAAGGATTTCTCAACGAAAATTAAAGTCATCACGCTGGAAATTTTTCGGTCGCCATCATGATTTTGTTTGCCTGTTCGAAATATCCATTTCACAAATGACAAGAGATATCTTTCCACTTTCGTGACATTAAATCCGTTCCTAAACCAGTTGTGACTAACATAGATTTCGACTATACACCGATTCTGTTTACTGAGTAGCAAGACGGATGCCATTAGTGAGGCATAAGTTTCTTAGCCTTGAACTCATTAGTTTTTTGTAGGGTTGGCGTTACTCTAGTATTACTGTTCAGTGTAGTGCTTGTGTTTCTTATCTGTTGGTCACGGTCCTGTCTGTCTTCTGTTTAAAAATACAAAAATTACCAATGTTAAATTAGTATGGAAAATTTAGGTATGCTATATGTACATTTCAAGGAGTAACCTCTCATCAGTAGCATTAGAACCGAAACATGGGAAGTCAAAAATTCAACTATAGCAAAAGAAGCACTCAACCAAACAAATCGAAATGGGAAGCCAAATCCGACGGCAGGGACCACTACTAAGCGCGTTACTTTTCAAGGCCTTTCCGTATTTTCAGTCTTATAGAATTTTAGCAAATGCAGCAAATTTATGTAAAACATTGTTTGATGAATTTCATGTCAGACAACTGGGCTGGTGAATACCCTCGGGGACCAATGTTCCACCAGCAAAGGTATCGACCCATTGGTTTCAAAATACAAAATTACTTTTCAAGGAGTAACCTCTCATCAGTAGCATTAGAACCGAAACATAGAAAGTCAAAAATTGCAAATATAACAAAAGAAGCACTCAACCAAACAAATCGAAATGGGAAGCCAAATCCGACGGCAGGACCACTACCAAGTGCATTTTGGCCCTCTGTTTTCTCTCTCTCTCTTCATATTTTATTTACAAATTCATCCAATTACAAAAAGAATTACTGAGTTAGTACATCCAGTCACTTTTCTATTTTAAGGTTGTTATAAACTTGTCTGTTGTTAACCGCAAATTGATCATATTGAAATAGCTTCTACAGTTTAATAAAATAGATGTTTCCGAATCGTTAGGCACTCCTTGTAAACTTTCTATCGTAAACCATTTGGTCCTGGTGCAGACACTGATCAAGCTTCCATAATTGCTCTGTCTGGACATAGGTATATTGGGTTCAGGAACAGTTTCTATCTTTTCACAACTAGATATTTCCATTGTCTTTCATCCCTGTGTGTTTCACAAAGGTGTACTTGAACTTTCCAATTTGGTCTGTTATGATCCTGCCTTAGTACCATCAGATGTTGCTTTTGTAAGCTAACATGGGTTTGCTACTAACATTTATCTCTTCTTTCCACTTTCTAATCTTTATTTTCTAATTCTCTCATTATTAATTACTGTTCTCTAGGCCAAGTCCTTTTTTTTCACTCCAAATGTTTTTCTATGCTTCTTAGTGATACTGTTTATTTTCTTACTTTCTTTTTTATTATCTCTTGCTGGCGTCGTTCAGGTTTACTGATGCATTAACTTCCTTCACTTTCTATCGTCTTGGCCAACTGCGTATACAATTTTTGACAATGACAGAAGTTTCTTGTGCATATCTCCATGGCCAGTCAGAGTACTATCCAATATTTTGTCCAAGACTTCATCAAAGTTCTCCCACCTTTTTTCAAGTTTCTGCAGCTATTGTTCTTTGGTTTTGACAACCTTGCTCCTCCATTATTTCCATCTGAGCAGCTTCAGGAGGTAAAAGGTCCTAAACATTGTGGTGTTCATCCTTGTTGTCGTCCTCATCCGTCTGACCAGTGATAAGTGTGCGCTCTTTCTGTCCCTTTTTTAAATAACACTTGGTTCATGCTTGGTGTATCTTACACTATCTTTAGTTCTTCTAAACTTTCCCATATCAGCACTTCGTTTTCTGTCATTGTTCCGATTTAAGTCCATTGTATTTACTTTGTTGTTCATGTTGTGTCTTCTCCACTGGGTCTTGTACCCAACTTTCGGAAAAACCGTGGTTTTATTGCCTGTTCGTCTGTGTCGAAGCTAACTGTGATGTTCTCTCACAGGAACTGAGTGTTGGGGTGACAACCCTTAACACCAAATTTCAGTCTTCCATTGATGTCATCTGTCTCTCCAGGCGTCATCACCATTTCTTGGTTGTCAGCTTGTCTATGCTTCTTAGTGATACTGTTTATTTTCTTACTTTCTTTGTTATTATCTCTTGCTGGTGTCGTTAAGGTTTACTGATGTATTAACTTCCTTCACTTTCTATCGTCTTGGCCAACTGCATATACAATTTTTGACAATGACAGAAGTTTCTTGTGCATATCTCCATGGCCAGTCAGAGTACTCTCCAATATTTTGTCCAAGACTTCATCAAAGTTCTCCCACCTTTTTTTTCAGGTTTCTGCAGCTATTGTTTTAGTTTTGATAACCTTGCTCCTCCATTATTTCCATCTCAGCAGCTTCAGGAGGTAAAAGGTCCTAAACATTGTGGTGTTCATCCTTGTTGTGGTCCTCATCCGTCTGACCAGTGATAAGTGTGCGCTCTTTCTGTCCCTTTTTAGCTCACCTGGTCTAAAAGGCCATGTGAGCTTTTGCCATCATTTGGCGTCCGTTGTCCGTCCGTACGTCCGTCGTCCGTCCACAATTCGCATTTTAATCTTCTCCTCTGAAACCACTGGGCCAATTTGAACCAAACTTAGGTGGAATGGTCCTTGGATGGTCCACTTTCAGAATTGTATCCGGGGTCGTGATTGACCATCCAATATGGCTGCCGTTACTAAAAATAGAAAAAAGGTGGGTGGTTTCTAAAAAAATCTTCTCCTCAAAAATTACTGAGCCAATTTATGCCAAACTTTGGTGAAATGGTCCTTAGGTGGTCCTCTTTCAGAATTGTATCCGATGACCCCGCCCATCAACCAAGATGGCCGCCACTGCCGAACTTATTTTAACATTGGGAAATTCATTAAAAAATCTTCTCATCTGAAACTACTTGCTCAATTGGAACCAAACTTGAATGATATCTGATCACCCTGCCCGCTAACTAAGATGACTGCCACTATCATGTGTCAACTTTGTATTGGCAATTGTATAGCAGGTGAGCGATTACAGGCTCCTAGGAGCCTCTGGTTCATGAAATACAATAATATACAAATGGTTTATAACAAAGAAATATTTCACATGTATACACATACAACAGGATTTTGTTTCCAGAATGACTATAATGAATATAATTTTTTTTTCTAATTTCAGCTTGCATCAGTATATCCGTCTTTATTTCGACACCTCCATTGTATGGATGGGCAGAGTATGGTTATGTTGACGAACAGTACTTTTGTTTTTGCCTTTGGCCCAAGGCACCATCATATGCGTTTTTCATGATAGGTGTATGTTTTGGTATACCACTTACAGTAATGGCTATTTGTAACTTTCTAATCTTTACTGCGGTCCGTGCAAGTAAAAAGAGAACTGCTCGTTCATCACGGTCTAGTATGGCAATAGGAAAAACGATTTCGATCCAAGAATCATCAAGTGACACTGAAACACAGAACAAAGACAAACTAGAAAAAGCAAAGAAACAAACTGATACCGCCATAGATGACGTACAACTTGACGTTTCAGATTCTAACAATGAAACTAGCGATGTCAAAAGAAGGCTTAGTAAATTGTCAAGCGGTAAAGTGAAAGCAGAAGATATAAGACTCGCTTTAGCCCTAGCTATTTGTGTTGTTTGTTTTTTTATTTCTTGGTTTCCATTTTGCATAAGTATGTTAATAGGAATTTATGCTCCTAATGCTGTTTCGAATAAGTTTCATTTATGGACGTTGCTGATTGGATATTCAAACAGTTGCATGAACCCTGTGATATACGGCCTCGTCAACAAACGAATTGGACAAGGTTTTAAAGATCTGTTTTGTCGTTGTTGTAAAGAAAAATGTATTTATTGCTCAGAAAATGAAACATAAACATTAATAAGTATATTAAAAATGTAAAATATTAGCCGTTGTTTAATAGGGTGAGGCTTATACATTGACGATTATTACAAACTAAGTGTAGGTCATCGGGACTACACTAATCCTACAAACACAGTATATCAGCCAAACCTGGAAAGCCGTCAGTTAACGACTAAGAACCATTCTTTTACATTATTTTGCCTGTTATACTTTCAAAATGTGTCCAAAGGTTGTATAGCAAAAGCCACTCGGCAATGACCTTCCAACTTAATTTGAAAAATGAAAAGATATGGGGTGAATGTCAGAGAGACTGCACTCCAACCACGAGAAGAACCGAGGAAATTTACAAATCTAGAGGTCTCCACAAGGTCTTCAACAATGGTGGAATACCACTCCTTGTGAAAATCTCTAAATCGTCCCAAATAAAAAATCATGTATGCATAAAACAAATATTCTCTTACCGGAATATTATCAATAAATGTATATGTAACAAAACATTAAACATAAAGAAAAACCTATAGGACAACAATTCCTGACTTGCAATTGGGACAGGCACGTGAGACATATGTGCTGGGGTTCTCTTGTAAGTTCATACTTTCGCTTATACACACCCTGCATTCGAGTAGGTTGAACGCGAAGCCACAAAAATTGTCGAGGAAGGTAAGTGACATACAACGTATTGTGCAATTGTTTTCTTATTTACAGTATGTAAATTCGTGCAGTAATTATATTTCTAATATTCTAACCCCGAGGGCGGCAGGGGTATAGAAAGATGCCGTTGCAAGTAGAACCGCTGCTAAAGAGACGTCCGTTGGTTCGGCGGGATTATAAATACTCAACCACCTCGAGAGTAGCCGGGGTTAAGAAATTGGTTGCTTGGTTATCCGCCAGGAATAAACCCCTCCTCAGGGAGGCGTCGTTGGTTGGGCAGGATATATGAATTCTCAACACAGGACAGGAATGTTACCGCCATGCCCTGTGTTGGGAAAATGCCACGCTTTTAGTACATTAAAGTTTCCTTTTCAACAGCTTTTAATGAGTGCTCCGTAGGTTACCAGTTGATTATGCTAAAATTTCTGCCCGTACCCAAATTTAGTCTTTTTTTACGAATATAAATTGTTCTCATCCTGAATATGAATGAAATATTTGCCACTGCACGTTAAACAATAATCACTCACATTTTTTTGTTATTTTTATACCCTGACTTAGCTACAATTCTTTTTCGCTGGATTAGACATAAAAGGCATGATAGTACTCCACCAGCGTCTTTATATCTTAACAGGCCCTCTCCAAACTAGATTTTTCCTAAACAATATCATCATGACGTTTTTCTATGTCACTGTCAAATCTTGTTCCAAAAACCCTTATTAAGTTGAGAAATTTCGTAGAACACGTCTGGATGATTGCGGAGAAAAAAGATATATGAACGTGGGGCAAATTATTTTTAACATTTGATTTTGTTGGGGAAAACCAACACGCAATGAACTAAACTTTTGGTAGATTCCCGTAAATTATTGAATTGACGTTTTGTGTAAAATGCCCCTTTTTATGCTGTCGGCTTTCAAAAGTTTTTTCTGCACACAATGTTTCAACGAAACTTTTTCAAGTTAAATGAAAATTAAACAAGTAAACAGAGTACATCATATCTTGAGAATAAGTCTTTGATTTTAAAGAATAAACGATATAATAGAAAACAGATAAAATAATACATTTATTTTGGCCGAAATTATCATTGTATAAAGTGTATGTTGTTAACAGTTTAGTGATGAAATTTTCTTGTCGACAACAGGTAGGAAAGAATTTAGAATGATTGTCTGTGGCTAAAAAATTCCCTGTCCTCATACCCAGCTAACTCCTTTAATGATTGATTGATAACTTGTTCTCGTTATGAATATGCATGAAATATTTGCCGCTGGACGATAAACAACAATCAATCAATCAATATTTAACTTTCTCCTCCTGCAAACTCCCGTTGAGTTAATATAGGACCCTAGGTGTTGTTTTTGGTCGTGTATTCGTTTAATACTGCGGTCATTACATTTTTTGTGCAACTGAGTCGAGATTAAACTTGTCTGGCATGAATTTTATCTCGGTTTTTACGGAATTTTACTGGAATAATTTTAAATCTTAATCCCTGAAAAAAGCCCTTGTTCCTTGTCTTGCACATGCTAGGCTAGATTTCTTTCCCGCGAAATTTGGTCGTCTATATCAGTTTGTTTGGATATATGATTACTTCATTACATCATTACATAGACGCCCCCCGAGGGCGGCCGGGGTATAGAAATAGGTCGTTCGGTTTCTCCGCCTTCAGGTAGAACCCCTGCTAAAGGGGCGTCCGTTAGTTCGAGCGGGATGTATAAATACTC
>JAULBM010004907.1:0-11883 GCA_032357055.1 Geukensia granosissima | reverse complement strand
CCAAACATTACAAAAATGTTGTCAATCAAGAAATCTAGCATTCCGCAAATGTCATCTTCTGAGTACTTTTTGTTAGATTCAGAGTGGTTAACAACAAAATAAGGTTTATCCCTTCCGAGAACCAAATAATTTAAATCGGCGTTTAACATCTTTTTTTTTAACAAAACAGAGGTGAACGAAGGCTTTTAATTTTTCTTTGAGTTTTGAATGTGGAATAGTAGTACTCAGTCATCAAAGCTCTTTAAGGATTCAATTCAAACAGATAAAAATTTATCTTTGTTGATCGGATGCTTACATTAGATTTATTAAAATGATTGACACAAATATAACAAATATCTATAAGAGTTATGTCCTTTGATAAAGGTCTAATCTCTTGAAGATGCTAGCAGCTCTGTTAACAATATTTTCAAAAGCGTTTAATTGCTTTAAAGACCTTTTATATTTTAAAAAATTGCAGAAATAGTTATGGGTCCTCGTTGTTAAGATAAGAGTACTTGGTAGAAAAAAAACTTAATTCTCCATAGCTCCTAGGCGGTCGTAGTATAGAAAAAGTTCGTTCGGTTTCAGTATCTGCAGGTGGAACCCCTGCTCAAAGGTGTCTGTTAGTTCAAGCGAGATGTATAATTGCCCGGTTTCCTCTCTGCAAAGGTTTCGGGGAAAGAAAAGGCACTAGGTTTCTCCGTCCAAGAGACTCTAGTCCTCTTAAAGGGGTATCCGTGGTTGTAGGCGTGTGTAAATTCACAATCCATAAGGGGGAGACGTTACAGACACCCCATGTCTAGAAAATACTACGTTCTTAACACGTTACTGACCCCCTGTAACAGCCCATTTTGAGTGGTCAGTAGGTGGCAAGTTATAAGGCCTAATTCTGAGACTCTATCCAGCCAGTTAATTTTCCAGTGGCATATTTATTGTTTGTTTGTAAGTTGTTCCCGACCTGAATATGGCTGAAATAATGGCCACCGGACGTTAAGTAGCAACCAACCAATCAATAAAAAATACCCATAGGTCAAAGTAGGTTTTTGATTCTTATTTCCTTCTATTATGTCGTTTAAATGTAGGATAAATGTTTATTTGCATACGCAATTTCCATTCAGACTGAGAGTAAAACAAATTTATAACATAGAGAATAGAGAACATGTTGTTATCAAACTTAAAGTGATACATAAATATTCCGTACGCATTTACCAGTCATATACATGTACTTTTCCATCAATAAAGCAAGTTCACATTCAAGGAACAAAATTGATTCCCTCTTAAGTTCTCTTGTTAGCATTCAAATGTATACAAATGTGGCACGATTATCCATGAGACAGCCATTCGCCAAATGACAGTCGAATATATATTTCTACATTCAAAATTGAAACAGAATCCATACTATAACGGAAGCTGAAAAGGGTCTCCAAAATACAAAACGTTTCTCTATTCATAAAACACGACAGTAGACCTAATATATTGAGAAAAAATGGTGAACAAATAACAATAAATGACAAAAAAACTACGAAAACCACTGGACTACAGGTTCCTGGCGCTTGGGCAAGTCCCACATCAAGTCTTTACCTCACTTATCACTCCTTAAACCAATTCCTTAATTTTGCAATAATTTTTTGTAAACTTGTTTCAATTTAAAGTTAAACATTTAAGCTGATATCTAGGAGATAATTTTTTAAATGCAAAACTCTCACAGAAATCCACCTCTTTTGCAAATAAATATGACCCTTTACCCTAAGTCGAGAGACTGAAAACAATATCAATAAAATTTGGATAATTTTATTAAAAGCTTCCTCAACCCAGTAGCATCCACTTCATTGAATGTCACAATTGCTTGTGCTAATAAAAGACATTTTTCTTTCATTTACATTTTGATTGATACTGAGTGCATATCGAGGAGACTATATCACCCGTTCTATAGTATTTGAGAAAACGCTAAAACATCGAGAGATCTCTTCAAGACTCTTAATAAAGCAGAATGTCGCTCACTGTTTATAACTAACCAATCTAAATAAATGACATGTGAATATGTCCACAGAATGCTAAATCATTACGAATTAAACGATTGTCAGAAAAAAACCGAACAGCAGTGAATTAATAACACGCCAAAGTACAAAAAAGATGATTCTTCATTGCAGATAAAACAAATGTTTTGGTCGCTTAATATTAATTAACTGACCAATTATAAAGGTATTTGTCATTTAAAATCCGGGGTCACTAGCAAAAAGAAAGAACTTGCTCCCCTACAACGTTTCGTGATTAGTTGTCTAATGAGATGTATCTTAAAATTATCCCTACAGCGCGTGGCACTTCGCCTTAATTAATATACTATTAAGATTGATATTCCTGTTAAATATAGGAAAAAGTAAATCGCATCTTTTTATGGCATAAGTTAAATCTATTAAATCTCTGAAATAAAAATGATAGACTGTGTAAAAGATTAACAATGCACCGAAATAAAAACGTGCAAATGTTCTTAAAACTACATATAGAAGTCTGGGCACCGGAGCGGTCTCCAGGGCACTACCAACAGAGCTGACCCAGCGCGAACCCCAGGTGGCGGATAGTGGAGGCACTCTCGTTGGGGGTGCCAGGTTAAAATAAAGAAAGTCTGGCTGTGGACCATAGTGGGTGACGTGTTTGGAGAGTGCCACGCTCCTTGCACGTAAAAGACCCCTTTTGTAGTTTTTAAAAAAGAGTAGGTTTATGCAACTAAAAAGGCTAAATTTTATGTCCCTACCCATCACTCCCTTTTTCCAGTGGCAGTCAAAAACCGTTGCCCTGATGTGTCCTATCCCACCCCTTTTTCGATATTGATAATTGTTGATCTTGTTCTAGTCCTTAATATGCATGAAATATTTGCCACTGGACATTAAGCAACCAACAATCAAACATTTACTAATGTTATATACGATATGTTTGTGACGGCCAGGACGCATTTACAGAATTGACATATATCTGTCCTGTTGTTGTTATTATTAGGTAGAATATAATTTTTGCATAAAATTGTGTTCTTTTTGTAAAAAGTTCAAAAATGTACCAGTGTAATCGTTACATTGGTGAAAGGGTGGGTTATCAGTTCTCTCAAATAAGTGGTAATTTTGGAACAAGAAAAGACGGGTTATGCTAGTTGAGCCTTTAAAAATGTTAATGCATGGATGACCAATCTAATCCTAATGATTAGTTATAAATCGCCCAAAATATGTTTTTTCATTAAAGCTCAGATGTCTAGAAGATAGTGTATGTATTGTGTTACTCATTCAGGGTTGAATTATTGCAACACACATTTCCAACATTATTTTAATTGAAATATACTTTAGATTGATGGACTTAAGATAAATAAAAACATACAATAGTTTGCTACGATTTTGTAGAATAGCATAAAACAATAGCTCTCTTTTGTTTTATAAAACAGTACTTGAGAGTGTATCATGCGATTGTCCATGTATTTTTTTATTGTCGAAACAGTTGAAAATCTTCGAAAAGTTCGTATGTCATTACTTGAGAATAAGATATATCGGAATGAACATATTAATTTTACCCTACAATTGACTGAAAATATTAATTTTACCCTACGATTCTGCTAAGATTTCATGACCAATTGAAGACCCCTTTTTTATTACACATGGAAACCTGGGTTTTACTGTTAGAAGTAATAAACATATTTCTTAGGTCAATCTTTGTTCCAGACATTCTAAACCCAATATTTAACACTCTTGTCTACGAAATACTCTAACATTTTAAAAACATGATTTATTATCGATTGGTTTATCGACAACAACAAACAAAATACAAAGTTACTTATTAAGTTTACTGTCTTTGCTGATAATGCTGCTTCATTACTTTTTATCAACTTTACACGTTAATATCCAGTTTAACTTTTTGTGCACAACTGTTTGTCAATATGTTTTGACTTTATTCACTTATAATAATTAAAAAAATTAAATTGTAGCTGTGATAATAAATCATACATAAACAATGGACAATTCTGTTCAGTTTTCGAAAATTTATTACTTACACCGTAGTTTTTGTAGGGTTCGTGTTACTCCAGGTTAAGTTTTCAGTGTAGTGTTGTATGTTCAATTTTTGTCTATTGATTCATTTTGTTGGCCATGGTCTTTTCTTTTTTCTGACTTAACGATTTTCTGTCTGTCCCTTTGGTATCTTCGAATTTCTTTTATTACACTATTTCCATTTACCGTATACATATGAATAAATTCGCATTTTTATAATCAAGATTTGATGAGAATAATTTCAATACTTACCAACAGGCGTATTTCCTCAAGATCGATACGGAAACGTTTGAATTCAGCTGGGCTAAGATGAAAAAGAGTTATTAAGCGTCCACTGTTGGCAGATCGACATCGCTATGCACGTTTGGCATGCCGTAATCGGATTTTGAGAATTTGGCCTTAGGATTCACAGGTCAGACCAGTGCCGGTTTATTCTCCACGTAACCGACGGCCGGATGAGAGCTTACATCAAATAAAACGTCCACCCATTTGTTCCCTTAAGTAGTGATTCAGTAATGGTCTAGGGGTGTATCTCTCATTTCTGAAAAATGCATTTTATAAAGAAACGGGGTAACTTTAATAGGGATCAGTATATCAGACAGGTCTTGCGGCCAGTTGTTGTTTCTCACGTTGACAACCATCCATTAGGAATAAGATTGTATAATATGACAACGTCAGACCTCATCATTCAAGGTTAGTAACTGCATATCTGCAAATAGAAGTTCTTGTGTATGTTTCTTGGCCAGCAATGAACCGGATTTAAATCCTATAGAGTATATCTGGGATATGTAAGTCCTTCGCGTGGAGGATCGGCAATCTCCTATTCAAAATCGTCACCAGTTGTATCAGCATTACACCAAGAATGGCAGCATCCGGCTTAACACGACATCAAGGGGAATGAGACGCAGGCCTAAAGTGGTCATTTATAAACGTGATGGATACACTTGATATTGATGTAATGGATATTGATTTTGTAAAGGAACTTAAAAGTGACAATGTAGAAGAGAAACTGTTTGTTTCCATGATTTTTTAACGGTGAGGACCGATACTTAAAACTGACTTCCTTTACTGCAAAAATCGGCTTGTGATATTGCACTGTGATAATCATTAAATTCCAAATTTTTTGTTTCCATCGTTTTTTTACTTACTTTACATCGTTTTTGGCTTTATCGCCACTGTTATTTTCTTATAGGTCAGTCATGAAACACCCACAGCTTGCCTTTTCCTTCAGAAACTTCATAGCATACTTGGTTAGCCTTCATTCAGGAATACAAAGAGTGTGCTTTTAAACTTCACCAGACATACTAACATCTTCATCTCTTCATCAGAAATGTTTACATCATGTTTTTTAAAACTTTACCCTTTAGTCTACAGCGTGCCTTATTAACCTGCATTAGGAAGTTCACAACTTGCTTAGTTTATCATTAGGTAGTGAACAACGTGATTTAAATACTTTAAAACTTTGTGAAGGCACGTTCATAGCGTACAATTTAACATTCAGATGAACTCGCTCAGCGTGGTGTCATTTGTGTTTTTTCCGCCTTCACTCTAATAATGTGTTTTTAACTTCACCAGACTCTCTCACAGAAAGCTATTTAACCTTCATTTAAACGTTTACATCACGGTGTTAAACCTTCACAATGAAGTTCACTGCTTCATTCTTTTAAGCGTTCATTTAACCTTCGCCATTAACCTGAAAACATGTTATGTTTAATGGAAAACCAAAATTCCGATGGATAATATATGTATATAAAAAGCTAGGGGTAATATTTTAAAAGAAAAACCAAAAACTTTGCAAGATTGAAGTAGAACCAATTTATTCTCATTAAATTAAATAATAAATAATTATGAATATTTTTATTATTATTAATATTATTATTATTATTCCGATAATTAATATTATGAAATATGCAGGCATTTTAAACGGTAATGTCAAGTAACATCTGATGTGATTAGATGGTCTTGGTTCTTATTAATAAAATCGTCAAAACACTAATTCACCCTTAATTAGTTGGAACACATTCAAAAATGGTGCTAAAAATAAACAATATAGTCTCATTCAGTACGCCCTATCTTTTAGAACAGTTAACGAATTTCAAGTGAAATTTTATTTGAAAGATAGATGCTTTAGGATGAATTTGAGCCCAGGTTTGATCAGTTGTTGGAGTGATTTGAGATATGGCGGCATGTTCCAACAACGCATCGCTAATAAAGATTTCCAGGAAGTAAAAACGTCTTTTTCTATTTGGGGCTCGCCATGGGAGTAAGTGTTTCACTAGAAGACTTTAAGCCTATTATGATTTTTTTTTTTGTGATTATAGCCATGACATGTTCGAATCTTTGTATATATGGTCTTTGCTTAGTTAAAAATAAGGTAAAAAGGCAAGAGGAATTTAAACATTCTCGAATTTAATTGAAATCTTAAAGAATTGAATTAGTGTTTTTTTTTCACCTCAAGGAATCCATTCAATATACTTATTATTGTTTAAATTGACAAGACATCAGTCTTAAATGCAGCTGCTACCCCATAATTGGTGTGTCTTGGTAAACACCAATAAATAATTTTTTAGTCGATATTGAAAAAATGATTAACTCAATTTTCTCACCTAAACATTTTACGGGAATTACAAGACATACTGTCGTTATCTTTTTTGTGACAACAATGAACAACTTAAGGAGGTTCGGGGGCCTAAATAAAAATCGATAGAATTTTTAATACTTTGTCAAAAGATAACATATATTGTGCTGTTCAATAAATTACAATCAAATGTTTATGTCACCGAACTCGATTTCAAGCAATGGCTTGTGCAAATTACTACATTTTCTGTTGATTATATTATTATTATTATCATTGTTATTATTTACAGCTTTTTATAGCACTTTATCTAAAACAATATTTACTCAAAGCGCTTTACACTACATTTCAAAAACAGTAAAAGTGTACAGTAAAATATTTGTCAAGAGTAAAAAATCATACAATTTTAAACAACAATAAAAAAATATGAAATATAAAGATCAAATTAAAATAAAGATACATATAGACTATCAAATATAACATGGTACAAAGTCAATGGCACTGAGATTTATCACTGGAATAATGGAATAAAAAGTCCAGTGGCAAATATTTCATGCATATTCAGTACGAGAACAAGTTAAAAAATTACCAATATCAAATGGGGTGGGATGGGACACAACAGAGCAACGGTTTTTGAGTGCCACTGGAAAAGGGAGTGATGGGTAGGGATATAAAATTTAGCCTTTTGTGGCAGCATAAACCTACTCTTTTTCGATAACTACAAAAGGGGTCTTTTACATGCAAGGAGCGTGGCATTCTCCAAACACGTCACCCACTATGGTCCACGGCCAGGCTTTCTGTATTATAACCTGGCAACCCCCCAACGAAAGGACCTCCCCTATCCAGCACCTGGGATTCGCGCTGGGTCAGCTCTGTGGGTCGAGCCATAGAGGCCGCTCCGGTGCCCAGCCAATGCGTGAGATCAAATGTGCAAAGTCAAAAGAGACAAAACAAACTCAAGGTAAAAGTAAAAGAAAAAACGATAAAAAAGAACTGTTGTTCTGGAATAGCAAGTATTTTGTTACTCAAGCTGTAGTTTTAAGTGTAGTGTTGTGTGTACCATGTTTGCCTTTTGTTTTATTTTGTTGGTCTTGATCTTTTCTGTCTTCTGAATTAACGACTTCTGTCTCCCTTTTTGTGTATTCGATTTTTTTTAATTTATGCTGACCTTTAAACAGCTGTGCAACAAAAAATCAATACGTCTTTAACTTCCATCTAAACAGGACCTCCTCTGTGGTGTAATGCTTATTTTCTAGATTCTTGTTTGTTTACCCATTGTTTTTGATTTTTTAATAGCTGTCAGAAAAAGACAGTACTTATTTGTACTCTACGTGTAACTAGACTTGGCCTGTCGACCGCCGCTATGACAAACCGATATTTTTTTACCTCGGACATTTTTAATAGACCTTTCAGAATCCAAATGTTTTGTAAAGTGCAATACACTGTAATGGGCAGGTAATGCATGATTAAAAAATGCCTTATTTTTCTTCTTGCTGCAGTACATTTGAGCATTTTAACATCTGCTCAAATATATTTTTCAGGCTGTGAATTTATAGGGTGTAGGTGTTTTATGGAGCGCAGCAGAAGATGTGAATTTTTATGGTTGAGATTTTAGAAAAGAACAAAATGGTTGAAATGATAAATTAACTTCCAGCTGGTTAGTCGCAAGAATTTGACCCTTACTGGGGAAATCGAAAAAACTTTTGATCATGCCCTTTTCCGCAACACTTTAATTCAGTCCTTCCTTTTTTCCGCCATCAAGCGCGCGTTTCAATATTCAATACTGTGTGAATCCTGCCCAACTACCGTTTTCATCAGAAAGTTGAGTCTGCCTTTTTCGAAACCAGTTCTTTTACTTCACATTACTCCTTCCTCTATTAATATGAAATGGCTGCTTCCTTAACTGTTTTCTGTCTCCACATTTCAGCCTGCATCGGCTTCAAATCTAAAATTAATATATAGATAACGACATTTCGATAAGCGTTTACCTTCTAAACATTTCTTATATGTTGTGTCTGTTGTCTGTCAAATGTAGATACTATTAGCTGTTAGCCTGTTAAATTTCTGATTCAATTTCTTTTGTTGTGTTACTCTCAAGATTACGATTGAATCGTAAATCGAATTAGTAACGGAACGGAACTTAAGCGGAACTAGGACCGGGAATACTTATGATTAATTGTTTTAAAGCTAATTTAATGAAAGAAATTCTAATATGTGTCGAATATGTTTTAAACACTCACTATTTATTAATTTGTATAATTACAGACGAGCGTTGGCTCATGTAGAAAATTGCAATCTGCAAATAAATAGTATAGATTGTCTTCGTATCAAGTTAAAGCCAATGAATGCTTGTCGCATTTTCAAATTACTGTCCCATCTAAGATCGTGGGTTGGGTTCTCACATGTCTAACTGCAATCCCCAATATACTTAATGTGCTTGTCATACCTCAGGGTACTGTCGCTTGATGGTTGTTGTTTATATTTTATCCATGAAGATAGTTTCACATTTTTCTTTGTATTGTATATAGCCTTCCTTACGGCATTGTTCGGGATCCATTGTTGAAGATCAGAAAGTAAACTTGTTTAATTATTTGCAGGGTGTTGACTCATTGATAATTATCCAACATCTTGCAATCTATCAATGTGTAAAAATTACTGAGGACCTAAATGCACTACCACAGGCCACAATATTATAAAAGATCCTGATCAAATTTTAAAGATGACACTTAAAGACAGCCAAATTATCTCTAGTTTAAATTCACTTAAAAAAATACAGTTTAAACTGTTGATGGATACGATGGAAGACTGCAAGTATGTGTAAATGGACTAAAGAAGAAAATTAGAATAGAACATTAATCTGCTCTGAATGTAAAATCTTTAATCAAAAGGCTTATTGGCGTTTACCTCCAGAAGAGTTGGGAGTGTATACATATCCCACAACCAGGAATATCTCTTTTAGAGGACTATTGCTTCCAATGCATAGCTTGGCACCGGAGCGGTCTCCAGGTCTCGACCCACAGAGCTGACCCAGCACGAACCCCCAGATGGCGTTATAGGGGAGGCCATCTCGTTGTTGGGTTGCCAGGTTATAAAACGGAAAGCCTGGCCGTGGACCATAGTGGGTGACGTGTGTGGAGAGTGCCACTCTCCATGCAAGTAAAAGACCCCTTTTATAGTTATAGAAAAAGAGGAGGCTAATGCCGCTACAGAAAGCTAAATTTTCTGTACCTACCCACTTTTCGATACTGATATTTGTTGAACTTGTTCTCGTCCTGAATATGCATGAAATACTTCCCACTGGACGTTAAGTATACCAACAATCAGTCAATCAATCAACCGATGCATAGCAGATACTCCTTTTGGAAGGGAAGGCTAGTTGAACTCCTCCGCATACTTTATGTACCTATCCCAAAACACGAACCTGTAGTGCAGTGGATGTCGTGATTTAAACGGTTGCTGTAATTTGTTCTCGGTTTCTGTCAACAGATTAGGCCGACTGTCGTAGTTTATGAAAAGTTTTTTTTCTTGAGTCTTTACAACATCCTTTATGGTATGAATTCAAGACCGTAATTTGACCTGAAAAAGTTAAACTTCGACTGTGATTTGGTGAATGGATGTCTCATGGACAATTAAACCAAATCTCGTTATTTTTACTTATTCCCGCGAGATTTTCCAAACAGTCAAACCAAAAATAAAAGATAAAGTACTGGGATTCTTTAATTGCAATATTTATTAGGGATAAAATAAATTTAAATCTGTTATTATGGATAAAACTAAAAGATCTATACAATAATTAAACTTTCACTGTATACTGCTGTTTTAAATGTTTTTTTACGGTCAAAATGCAATTTTATAGATAACACTTATTATTTTGTAATCATATAGTTTTGGGGGATTCGAAATCATCTGCTGCAAAATATGCACGTTGGAGTAAGCATATGTTTTTCTTATCATATCTGATGCATTTGCTACTTTGTTCCTTAGTTTCCCAGTAAGTGTTAATAGACAATACAATTAAATTTGTTTACTCGTTAAGTGTTGTTCGTCTTTTTTCAAAAATATGTATTAAGTTCATAAATTTGTCTTTTCTGAAAAAAGTGTGCTCATGTTTTATTTCAATCTTTGAGAAATTCGATTAAGCACAGTTAATAAAGCCAATTAAACGAAGTTTGTTAACAGGAATCTCTCAAATCAACGATTTTTACGACAAAGGTGTGATCGCGTGAAACTAAACAGACGCTATATAATCAGCCTATTTCATTATGAATAAGTAGCAATTGTATCTTTAAATGAATTTTAGAACATCAATTTATTACAAAGCAATTTAAAATGTTTCATTTGTAGTTGTATAAGTTGAATTAAATACCAGCAAAATGATTTAAGATAATTCTTCTCGTGAGAGATTTTTAATTCACCTTTGAATTTACAGTCGCTACAGTGAAATATCTTTTTTTTATCATTGAGGTATTTCCTACTAAATATTGAAAAAAATCAAGTAAAATGTTGTGATTCTTAACAAATACCTTTCATAAATGGTTTTTCTCCCGTTTAACTTTTCGGAGCACTTGGTTTACCTTTATCTTTATGGATAAATAAATATAGTTACTTTTCCCTGGTAGAATCTTGTGTTATTGTCAATGATGTTGTCTCATAATACAAGTAACTATCCAGTTCAAAATATTTAAAGCTTTTGAGGAATATTTTACAACAAGATTTATGAATTATCAAGATAGCCAGTTTAAAATATGTTAAATTAATTCGCACATTAAAGTCGTCGGATTATTAAAAGTTGCTACAGAAAGTACGTTGCGTTAGTTCGCTAGGAGTAAGATGTCTGACCTATGAGGTCCTGTTAAGTTTGTTCTTGGTAATCAAATACAAATAACACTTACGAGGTTTTTTATTTAATTTTGAATCTTCAAAGCCATTACAATTATTTCTAGCATAGTTCCAAACAAAATTGTTCTTCAAACAAATAAGTGTGAGACGATTTGAAATTCAAACCCTCAGAGGAATATAATACATTGCATTTTCTTATTATACCAGAGGCTCAGCTGTCTGAGGCTATATTGCTCATCTTACAAGAAGTTATATTGCTACCTTCGAAATATGTTGCTTTTCAATTTTATTGAAGTTGGCAGCGTATTTACAGACTAGAAGACCCATAATCCGATCTCGGGTAAATTAGACTTTTTTAAATACAAACCAGAGTTCCCAACTGTATTTAGTGTAAGAGTAGTTTCATTCCGGGTGTAAAGGCTCCGGTTTACCTGTTTGTTTCTGTCTAGCGGATGAAATACACTA
>JAULBM010004896.1:0-11885 GCA_032357055.1 Geukensia granosissima | reverse complement strand
TAGAAGTTAAAATTCTACTGTCACTTGGTGGGTGGCTGTCTCATAGACAATCATGCCACATCTCCTATTTTTATATCCATATAATGGTTTTTGGAAATTTCAAACCTGTATCTTTGGAATATTCTCCTAATTTTTTGTCAAGAAGTAGAAGCCAGTGAGTCATCCAATAAATATTAAAAGAAAAGTACTGCCCTCACCAGATACTTTTCAGGCACATAAAAACTGTTTTAGGTGGGGAAAGTGCTTAACTTGAGCATTTTCGTGATAAGTTTATGCATCCTTAAGCCACTTAAAGGCTTTATTAAAAATGACGTCGTGTAGATTATTCATAGGAGCATTTATTTACATCAGGAGCGCAGATGTGAAGCATTATTTACCATTTATGGGGACATGAAGCCAATCATAATACGTCGATCTGGGACCTAAAGTGGTTATAAAGTAGCGTTGTCTTCTTGGAACCTAAGGTAGTGGCCCGATACCAGGGTTTGTTCACCATGTAGAACAACCTCCTCGGTTATGTAAGGTTAACCTGTTGACCTCTAGTGCAGAAGGTCGTGGTTTTGATCCCCGGTCGAATCAAACTAAAGGCATTAGATTGGTGTTTACTGCTTCAGTAAATTATTAAGCACGCAGCATTGGAGGACACAGCAAAGGTCGACCAGTAAGAGTCCAAATAAAGTGTCTGTGTCCTTTTTCAGACGGTTGCACGTTAAAAATTCGGTTCAGTATGTCGGTCTGTGATGGAATTACTTTCCTTAGTAGACATATAATCAGTCATTCAGTGACACGACAAATCGGTGAAATTTACATTCAGTGCACCCGCTTTTTTAAGTCGTTGTGAAGGAAGTATGGTTACTGTGATGTCAACAAAAAGAATGGCGGTGCGTTTTTTTTCTTGCTGGTGTCAGTTGAATTTCTAAGTACTCGAACAATGAAAGCATCTTTTTTATTCATATATGGTTTAGGTCATAGGTCATAAGGATCAATGTTGTCTTGACTGCGTCGCATCCAAGTACGGAATAAAAGTTAAAATTGAATCAAATCTCACAATTTGATTGAAAATATTCGAACAGAACAGACGTGTCAGAGCCAATGCAAATGTCTTCCTTGTATTTATTACTTTGGGGAATATTATTGAAGTAAGATATATGACGACAAAAGAAAATTAGCGCAGATAGAACCTAAGACCAAAGACGAAATCAAGACTATTTGAAAACGCAGAAAGTGGAAAACCGTGAAAGAATATTCCCAGTTTTACAAAAATTATTCCTTCAGTAACGGATGTTGACATGACGTTAAAAATCGCTAAAAAAGCACCATCCATGGAGGAATACTTCGACAGGCGTTTGGGTAGGAATCAGAAAAAATACCAACCCTAAATATGACATCCATGTAAAGTGTGGAAGAACTCATACCTCTGGAAGGTCACTAACGAATTTAAAGAAAAGAACAAGCGAGAGAGATCCAGTTCGAATTTGAAGCCAACTGAAAAGGAACACACTTTGTATAGTTGCGATAATTTTTTATTCGATCTTCCGACGTTTCAACATGGTTCGTCACAAGAATACTAAACATAGAATATAGGAGAGCGAGGCGTACGATGACCAATCGAAAGTTCTGTGGATACTTTTTCAGACAATAATTCCAGATCTCTTCAATCAGACAGCTCATAAAACGATTCAAAAAATGAAGAAAAAATTTATGCATAGGACAAAAATACATCAAGTAGAGTACTAAGAAAAGTTTAAAGCATTGATCGAACACGGCTACAATAAACCACAAGCATACTGTATGGCTTACAACGGTTTGACAGAAAAGTACGAAATGAAAGACCACTACTTGCCAACGATGATGTGGCATCCAAAAATTAGACAATGTCTCGTTCACAGAAAGATCACTAAGATGTCCAAGAGTTTATGAGAGGAAGAAGATTATGATACGATGGAATCTTTGAAGTATGTTGTAGAAAAAAGAAAATATCTGTTAGAAGATGAACTGGCTTGTTATGACCCAACAGTAACAGCAAGATGTAAATAAAGGGCTGAGTCGAAAGGCGCAAAGAGACGTCTTTTACAGAAATGTGATTTAGTTCAATAAAGTATCTGAACATAGATATCAGAGTTGGTTGATTATATCCCTTTTTCCTCAGACTAACGGATCGCTATACCAAGACTCTTTAGTCTAAAGTATCTTAAAACACCAAAAACTTGAATCGACTATCCAGGCCTTACACGAGGATTGATACTTAAGACAAAACAAGAAAACGACAGCGGTGTTTTCCCTTTGCTTAAAACAAAATGGTTGACACATGTCAGACAAAAATGGTAAGAAAGTAGAGTTACATCCCTTGCTAAGAAAAATGCAAAACACAAAGACGATCCAAACAGATTACACCAGGAAAAAAATTCGCTTCCACCCGTGCATACGCAAAACGTATGGTGTCTACTACAATAATACGGGCTTTGTACTTACCGTACATCAACAAGTCCAAGGGACCTCGAAAACCCATAGAATAAGACGAAATAATCAGCAGAAAATGTCTTCGTCTAGTTTAAGGGCTTTGACCTTTCATTACATCAAATAACCCGAGAGATCACACAAAACTACGTACGACACCCGAAAAGCGAAAAAACCAGAGAAATTTTGGCGCATGTCAACTTCCGGTAAAGTTATTTCGGTCTTTATTACTTCCGGTTCCAGGAACGTTACCTCCGCTATTCTTATTTTCTGCTGCGTCACTTGTGACGTCATTTCCGGTTGAAGTCCTCGGAAAACGATTGTGTTGAATTGGTCGGGTATGAGCAAGCTTTTGGATCGAGAGTATTTGATATATCGTTAATACATTCATCTTAAATTTAAAGTAATAGCTAGTATTTTTAATCATTAACGCGTTATATAAATAAAACCGAACACAATGGTGAAACTCCGAGAGTTTGAAATGATTTCACACCAATTATTGATTGATTGATTGCATCGGCAGTATTTCAGCCATATCGTGGCGATTCACACCATTTGTTTAGGTTTGAACTTCTCCGGGCACTTCCTCCTCTAACGTTATTCAGTCATAATGTTACAGAACTAGTCATAATGTTACAGAACTATAATTAAAAAGGAAATACAATATAATTCGAATAATTAAACAAATGTAACGTGTTTTGTAGACAGTGACTGACTGAAATAATTAATGTTAATGCGCTGCACGAGTTATACGCTG
The DNA here is from genome assembly GCA_032357055.1 of Geukensia granosissima. Classification (NCBI taxonomy): domain Eukaryota; kingdom Metazoa; phylum Mollusca; class Bivalvia; order Mytilida; family Mytilidae; genus Geukensia; species Geukensia granosissima. Next base: position 8,671 of record JAULBM010004896.1, on the reverse strand, counting down.
GTTTCGACAAATAAAATTAGATTTTTGGTGATAAAAATCTCTCGCATCTTAAATTTGTTGTAATATTATCGGAATGTCTTTTTTCAGATATGCTGCGCAAATCATTACAAACCATGCCAGAATGTTGAACAAAAGAAACAACAAGCGACTACTGGAACATAGAAAAACAAGAGTCAAAAGACAAACTGGTTTAGGAAATCTTAGGCCGAAATTAGTTTCAGCTGATATTGAATTTTTAATTTAGGTAATTATAACTCGCAGAGAAATAGCATACGCGAGACAAGGGCACATCACCTAACTTAAATATAAATTACCTTCCTAAACATGACAAAACTGTTAATAATAATAATAATAATAATAATAATAATAAGAATAATAATAATTTTAAATAATATAAAGTTATTGCACGCATATTGCGGTGTAATTTTACAGATTTATCATGTTTTGGAGGGATATTTGGGAAAAATACCAGACTCGAGACTAAATGTATACCTCGCATAACGGCTCGTGAAATTTTATCGTCAGTTGACTTGTTTTTTTGCAAATTCCCCTTTAAAACATGACAAATCTGCCTCATCATTATATTCAATTTGGACTTTGGAGGATAATTGTCTCCATAAAAATCATACCTCATGTCCTATCTTATAGATTTGACATTTAGCCTTTTTGATAAACTGTTATTAAAGTTAATGTGTCATCCTATAAACATCATGAAATAACTAAGATTCAACAATTATTACAGCATTTGAAATTCATAATAATTTTATCTTGTATTTTCATTTAGAAAATTATCAATTTAACGATTTAAGGCATTATCAGTATATAATGCCTTCAGCCAATTTTATTCAAATTATGTTATAAAAATTCGTTGGATGAAACAATTGCCACAGAGAGTTGAAACAACTGGCTACAAAATGATCAGGAATTTTGTAATTATTCTAGCTAGTGTTTACATGTGTCATGCTATCCATGCAGATTTTTGCGAACCAGTCACAGTTTCACTGTGTCAAGATACAGACTACACAATGACTAAGTTTCCAAATATGCTAGGCCATGCACGTCAGGAGGAAGCGGGAATTGCCCTTCTCCAAATATGGCCCACTGGTTCAACCACGTGTACTTCACTCTTAAAGGAATTCTTGTGTGGTTTGTATGTTCCCAAATGTGACCCGGAGAACGGAGGAAAAACGATTTTGCCCAGTCGACAGCTTTGTAGGGCATCACGGGATAAATGCGAGAAAGACATTACGTCTAATGGCATGTGGCCAAAAAATATTCATTGCGAAGATTTCCCAGGTAGGTTAAACCCAATAATATCCAAAGTTTTAGATAAAAATTATGACAGAAGGAAATACACCTTTTATTCCATTTTAGTGTTGTCGAAATGCTTCCAATCCAACTATTTTGCATTTGTAATGTTTGCCCAGTCCACATCAATGTGAGGTACGACGAGATAGATGCGGGGAAAACATCACGTCTGATGATATTTTCATTGCTTACTTTTCCCTTGAGGTTAATCCCCGTAATGTCGAAAGATTTTGATAAAAGGAGAACCGTTGATACACCTTTTATACCATCTGTAAAAATTTGTCAGTGATGCCGAAATACTTCCATTTGCAATGATCGCTGTAAACAACAATGCAATTCTTGCACTGTACTTTAGATCTAACACGTTGATAATATCCTTCAAAGAAACTTTTCATTAGATGATTTAAAAAATAGTTTTAAGAAACCAGTAGAAGCTAATTAACTCGGTTGTAGGGACAGATTTTATTAAAACTCAAAGATTGTCTTACCACGCTTTATTTAAGGAAACTTGGAATCATGCAAATATATTCTTGCAGAGATCATTTTGGTGAAACACCTTTTTTTACTTCAAACATAATTCAAAACGCGATTTTTTGTTGAAAAGATATAAGTATAATACAATAGAAACTCCAACCAAGTCAATTATTTCAAGTACATCAACATTTATACTGAGATAAAAACAGAGGTCATGTTCAATTTTTTATATTTTTCATTTCAAAGTTAAATTTGCTTTAATAATTAAACTTAAGTGTTCAATTTGTAAAATTCCCGAATCTTTTTATTTATATTTGGCTTATGGACATTCATAACGCCGTGAACTGAACATATTATGTTTGGTGTATGCATGCAAATTAAAATTTCTGAAGATTTCACTACTTTTAGCTCCTAGCGATTTACACCAATTATATTTGTATTTTCAATAGTTGTTATAAAGGCATGTAAGATGTGGAGCGTGCCTTCTGGCATATATTCCATATTTTTTCATTTATAAACTGTTTTAAGTAACGTTATAAAACTACAGTTAGTGGCCAGAAGTATTGGCGCACTGTGGTTTTCACTGTATATTTCATCTTTTTTTTTCAAAAAATTATCATGAAATCATTTCTTATCCGATTTTCAAGAAATTTTTACAATCAAACAGAGAATTTCAAAGAGTATAATTAGTTGTTAATTTAGGCATGATTTTCTTACTTGCATGTTACAAGAATTTATGTTGTAAACATGAGGTTGAAAATCTGGCTAGAAATGATTTTATAATATTTTTTTGAAATAATATGTTTTTACATGAAAATATAATAGGGAAAAACGTCAATGCGTCAACCCGGTATGTAAAACCCGGTATGGTTAAGAAAAAGAAGGTAGCTCTATGCTTATTAAAAAATATTATTTCGATGCTGCCGGACGATTTAAAAATATCTTTGTTATTTCCTTTATGTACTCGAGTCTGAAATTATTATTGAGAAAATATTTGGGTGTTTATTTTTCTAAAGACTAATTCTTAAAGGAGACGTATTTAGATAAATTCTGGATAAGAAGTATCGCCATCGGAATTCATATGTATACTTTCTGGTTTTATTGATTTTGTAATTATCATATTCACAAAATTGAAAGAAATCAAGATTAAAGTTTTTCAAAAATCCTTTGTATTTCAAATTTAAATCAACAATTTCTTAAATTCCTGTTTTTCGACTGGCGGCGAAATTATGTATACTTAAAGGAATTCGAAGATACCAGAGGGGCAAACAAAATCGTTAAGTCGGAAGACAGACAAGACCATGGCCATCAAAATGAAACGAAAGACAAACATAGAACGCACAACACTACACTGAAAACTAAAGCTGGAGTAACACGAACCCTACAAAATCCAGAGTGAGTTCAGGTGCTCCGGAAGGATAAGCAACTCCTGCTCCACTAGTGGCTTCCTTCGTGTTACTCGGTAGTCAAAGCCTGTGTATAGTCATAACCGATGTTAGTCACAACTGGTATAGGAACGGATTTGTGTTCATGATTCCTTAGATTCACCTGAGTATAACCGAAAATTGAATAGAGTGTAGGCAAAGATCTTCAAGATTGCAATATGCTTTGTGTGGTACAACGATTAATGAAATTATAATTTGTTTTATTTCAAAGTAAAATGAATTAGAAGATACCCATCTTATCAGTCACTATAGTTTATACTACTATATATTGTGTTCTTTGGAATCGACATTGAGTCTCTGCTTTCACTAAATCCAATCGGAGTGTTTTGATTGATTTCTTGGATTACGAGAATTAACAGGGTGTGTTATCAAGTGTGTTTAAATTTCGGTCAAAAACAATACCTGGTCCTACCTCTCTTGCCACTGTTCGAAAATATCACCATATTGGGACAGGTAACTCGAATACTAAATGGTAACGTTCCGAGAGCTCGATGCGTTCGTCTTTTAATCGGTATAACACGGTCTGAGGAGTATTAAAGACGCTGTAATGGCACTTGTAGATGACATCACCGGTACACTTACAATATGATTCCATAACCTCTCACAAATTGAGCAGCTATAACTGTTACTGTATTTGTCCATATCACATACATTAATGATTCAGGTTCAATTCATGGTGATGTCAAAACGGTAAGGTATACGGTGTACGGGTTTAAGTGATTTCGTTTTTTTTTTTCTCGTCTGCTTAAGCCTCCTGCAAATCGTAAACATAACTGTTTAAAAGAAAAAAGAGTTTCTAAAGTTGTGAAATCACGATAATTTGAAGCCGACGCCTAATGATGATGTAAACAGTAAAGGAAGAACGTCTCGGTGGGTCGCAATATTTTGTGCGATCGGTGCTCTACGATGAACATTACAGAAAAACATCAAAAGGAGCAAATGTTGTTTTGGTAAAGTCCAGTGGATCCACCAACCAGTAATAGCATTTCATGATTCTTCAACATTAAATCTGACTTAATTACTGTTATAGAATATTTGATCAGTTTATTGATGTAGACCTTAACGTTGTTCAGAAACTGGACGACCCATTTCGCATCTGGTCTCTGTTGTTGAATCATTTCCAATGTGACGTGATTGCTCAAAGCATCTAGGGATTTCTCCGGTATTCTTAGTTGTGGATGTAATGACCAAGTGCATCTTTGTTCGAACGGGGACGTGATTGAGATCACTCAATGATTGAACAATATATTTTAAAAGTTGTGTTTCTTATCAAAATTTATCTTTCTTAGTTTATTGGGTATTTTACCAAATTCTTTTTTCTGATCGAGTTTTGGTTGGATTTATTATTTATTTTAATAAATCATTTGTCCACAATAAGAAAAATATATAAAAATGATAAAAATCACCCGGCCTTGTAATGTGCATTTTTTTTTTCTGAAAACGGAGTTGTTGACCTTGTTAGTGTATATAGGTATTATGGCATATAAAGAAAATCTCGCCAAGTACCTGTGTTAATTACAAGGCTAAATTGTCCGCCCCTATCCAACCCGCAATTTTTCCAGTGGCAGTCTAAAAGTCCCTCCCTTACCGGTCTGTCTACATTTAACTTGTTTTCGTCCTGAATATCATGAAATATTTGCCACTGGACGTTAAGGCCAAAATAAATAGATTGTTGGTTTCCCTATAAACCCGACCGGGTCACATTTTTACTGCCGGGTCACACAGTTTTTTAAAGAATTGAAAAAAATATAAAAAAAAACTCCGGCGGTTGATATTTCCACACTGGAAATATTATTATTTTTATTTATATCAGCAGAGACGCTATATGTGGAAAGGTCTTATAACTTTCTCCTCCTCCTCTTCTCTTTGTATATTCCACCTCTGTCTGGAGGATCACTAGAGGAATTATTGACCAAAACCGCGGAAGTTCTTAAAATAGTTATCACAAGCCAACCCCCCCTCCTCCCCCAAAAAATTCCCTGCCTGCCTGGTCTTCAAAATTTTTTTTATGTTAGGGGAAACCAACAATCAATATTCTTTGGCCTAAACATCAATCAATCAATCAATCTCCTCAGTTATAATAGTGTTTTGCCCTTTCACTTTAATGCAGATTAATTACCTTCTAACAAGAAAGATATTTCTTGTAAAAAAGAGATTACGCTGTAGTAACGGCATTCTGATTGATAATCGGCTTCTAAAAATAGAAAAGCACATGTAGGAAGTCGTATTTTACGCATGTCAAGAGATAGTAAACAAAAATGGCAGCTTACCAAGCACGGTACGACGCCCACAAAATTACAAATTTGACTATGTTCAAGCTACAGTACTTAGAGCAGTTGATTGTTTCGAATGATTTAACATTTGACAAAAGTTCCTTTTAACAATTGTATATTTCAGGTTGAAGCAGTTTGAAGAAGTGCTTAACGAAGATGTTATCGATTTAAAGAAACTACGAAAGTTGTGTTTTAATGGTAGTATACTCTAGATATTTAAAAACATGTAAATCTAATGTCAACAAAGTGATAGTCCCCACGACTAGTCCCTGGTTGTCTACTTTTTAAACTACAAGATTATTTTACTATATCAGTTCTGAAGTGTATTTATAAGACTGTGATATCGGATAAAGTACAAAGAAACTTAGAAAGTTTGAAAACTGCAAAAATTCAAACTAAACTTCGCAAAAAATATACCATTGCCTCACTGGAATTTCTCCTGTACTTGGCGATCGCAATACTTGTATACCAGTATTGTGCAAAATACTGTTATAAAAATTTGTTCCAGTATTCATGATTTTTTTTCAAAATTTTTTGCAATACTGGAATACATTACCACTCTTTCCAATTAACTCTGAATTACCTCCATTGATTTATAACTACGGCTATCATCTCTATTAGATCCTATGATAGTACCACTAATCGTTTTGTATATTGACCCAATAAACAACTTCACCTGTGCATCTGATTAACAAAATAACTGCCTGAGGGTAATCTCACATCCTGTCATTAATTAGTATCATTAAATTAGGTCTACAGGTAAAAATTTTGATATTTAATCAATTTAAGTCCCATAGACAGTAATGTTAGCACAGCCCTAGTTGTAAATCAGGGGACGTAAGGCCAAAGAAAATTGATTGTCGGTTTCCCCTAACATAAAAAAATTTTGAAGACCAGTCAGGCAAGGAATTTTTTTTTTTGGGGGGGGGGGTTTTCTTGTGATAACTTTTTTAAGAACTTCTGCGATTTTGGTCAGTAATTCCTCTAGTGATGCTCCAGACAGAGGTGGAATATACAAAGAGAGGAGGAGGAGGAGAAAGATATACGACCTTTCCACATATAGCGGCTCTGCTGATATAAATAAAAAAAATTCATATTTCCAGTGTGGAAATATTAACCGCCGGAGTTTTTTTTATATATTTTTCTTCAATTCTTTAAAAAAAAATTGCGTGGGTAAAAATCTGACCCGGTCGGGTAAGGGGAAACCAACAATCATTTTTTTTTTGGCCTAAGGTGATGTTCCCATGATGATGAAAAAGTTGCCGAAACTTTGAACCTACAAAATGCAATTTAGTTTTTAATTACATGAATTATTTTTTTTTTTATCTTTGCTGGCTTTCTATAAGTTGTACCAGTCTCATTATACTATCCACTAATTATAATATAATTGAAAAAAATTCTGCATTTCTATCAAGACGTTTTACTTTGAAACGTTATGCAACAAAATTAATACACTTTAAAAATAGTTCCTTTAGTGTTATTAAGATATAAATTGGAAACAAAGTATATATTTGTAAGCCAAAAAAGTGTCCTGTGAAAAAGTGTCCTTCCTATTATATATTTCTTAGGAAAAACCAAGAGGACAATATTTCACGGTCATCAATGGGTTTTATTCCGTCCTCGGACTTTATCATAGGAAACAATAGTGTAAGTGGACAATATTTCACGGCGGACACTATTAAATCCTACATATTGATGTATAAAGTGAGCTTTTCACTACCAAACTCTTTTAGCTTTTTATTTATAATATCAGTAATGTTAGATGTGGCACAGCCTCCTTGCATGAATAGTATCATTTAACTGGGAACCCGTTGGTTGGGCGGGATGTATAAATACTCAACCATCATGAGAGTAATTGTTTGCTCGGTTTCTCCGGAAGGAGGTAGAACCCCTCATAAAGATTTAATTACTTGTTCTCGTCCTGAATATGCATGAAATATTTGCTACTGGACGTTAAACAACAATCAAGACTTTATTTTGTACACATTGGCCTAAAATCACGTGACCAAGATTTGAACTTTGGCGGTACAAAAATGAAGCTGACATAAATTTACGCCATATCTTTACTTGTCTTCTTTATTTGAAGTAAAGTCAATATTAAAGTCCAGTTTCAGTTCTTTCAAATAATGGAACAATGAAGCCGACGAGTTTATTTGCAAGAAATAAGACTAGAAATGTTGGTTGTACAATTTAAATCATCAAACGTCCATAACTGTCTGCAAATGTTTATTCTGTCTGGCAGTATTTTTTGCCTGTCACCATAAAATGTGATTTTAAAACAAACGTCGAAGAAAATTGAGATGTGGATTTGCAAATTTTGGGGGCAGGTAAAAAGGTGCACTCGTACATCCGGTCAACTCGAATGCAACTACCACATTAATTGCCTAATTTGAGGTTAAACCTGTGAGATTATACTCCATCTTTCAAAATCATATTATATTACATGTTAATACATTTAAACAATTAAAAATCAAATGAAATGATGAACATTGAACATTTTTATAAATAAAAGTATTATAATAAAGTATTTTGTTGTGTACATTATACTCTTGAAGGGGATCATGCTTATTACATAGATTCTTTAGAACAGAACATGTATTCCTCATGTAAGAATAAATACTTATAATAACTATAGAATGAATGAAGAAAAAACTAACATAATCCTGTTTAAACAACTTGTTATTTTGTTCCGACAAGTAAATGAAGTACACTTGTAAGCGTAGATTTATTCCGGGTATGAAGTTTCCGGATTACTTGTTTTATTTCTATCTGGTGGATAAAACGCACTTGTGCAACTTATTCCGTCAACGTGAATTCCCTAGTGTAGATAAGTACTGGAAATTATTTTCTAGGGCATTATATCCAACTGGAAAGAATGTTTGTGGTGGAAAGAAGTCACTGTTACACACGCACAAGTAAAAAAATATTCATCATTTTTAACGGACAAATGTTTTCAAAAGTTGTTTTAGAGCAATGAAATGGCTAGGTTTACTTTGATGATACCAAAAGTTTTCAAATGATTTGTTTGGTTTCTTTATTTTGTATTGACAGATGACCCCTCTTATACAAAAATGTGTTGACAGTATGGTAAACAAATTGTCAGAGGACACAATAAATGGACAAGTAATCAACATTTGCGAGTACGTATATTTAACATTGGTAATTTTGTAT
>JAULBM010004885.1:0-11885 GCA_032357055.1 Geukensia granosissima | reverse complement strand
GTGTAGTGTTGTGTGTTCTATGTTTGTCTTTCGTTTCATTTTGTTGGCCATGGTCTTGTCTGTCTTCCGACTTGGCGGTTTCTGTCTGCCCCTTTGGTATCTTCGAATTCCTTAAATATGTTTTAAAGATTAAAGCGTATCTATTTGAATTTTATATAAAATCCATTAGCTGTCATTTACTTTAATAGGTATCATTTAACTATATAAAATTAAACCAAAAATAATAATATTATAATAATAAGATAATTGTTATTTTAAATACAAAGTTTTGATAAAATACCAGTATATAGCAAAATATTTTTATGCTATGTTTGATTTTTTATCTTTTTTGGATAACTTTGCATGGCAGTGCACTGAAATTAATTTTAAATTATGTAATGCAAATATAAAAGCAGTTTGTCAAGGTTGTCATATGTTTCCTCTATTATATGGGACAGGGTGAAAATACAGTTCGACCCTGTACTGATGATTAACATAACTTTCTAATAAATTGAACCAGATACTTTACATATTACAGGCATTTTCCTTATAGGTAGCAGATACACGACCTTTACATTCGAATTGCTTTCACACTTCATTAATTCAATCAGGAAAGTTATTTTTGATTTTATAGATATTATTCAGATCATTTGAATCTGTATTATGCATTGATCAATATTCTTTGTATATGTACAAGATGATAAGAGGGCGTGACGAGTAATAAAAACAATAGCTGTTTAATGTTAAATATTCCACAAAGATAAAATACAGAAGATGTTTTGGATGTACATTGCTTTATCCATATGTTCAGTATGTGGAGTAAGGCATAATGGCAACAAAGTAATAATTGAACTAGAAGATTCTGCTGATATCTCTCTGCACCAGGAACGTGTTATGTGGAGAGGAAAAGGCTCCATGAAAAAGACGTTGCTACTGTATGAAGAGGAATATGTAGACATTGCATTTTGTCTATCTGCTCTTACAAAAGTAACCGTTACTAATATTAGATATTCAAACGATGGGCTTGCTGATCATATAAAGCTTTTTATGAATAACCAGTCGCTTGCTGAATTTGAAACTATTTTTAGGACGAACTGGGGACATATGTGGAACGTATTTTCTGATACTGGTCAAGTTGCACCATCAATTTTATTGTCGCCGGGATATCATACTTTAAGAATCCTTATATATCTTTCTGACAATTATGGAACTGAACTAGACAGCCTGGAACTGCTATTAGAAAATCAACCAAGTTATCAGAGTTTCTTTTGTACAAGAGCACTGACAGAATATGTAACATTTTCTCAGTTACCTCCTCCAAAAGTAGACAAAGAGAAAACAGAGGTAGTCAAACTACACAGCAATATTAAACCATTTGAATGTTTAGAAAAATACAACGTTTTTATGTGTTTAGAAACAGATTACTACATAGGAATGCAAATATATGCCGATTCTGAATATCTTAATAATACTGGATTGGGCAATAATTGGGAAGATCAATATGAAGCAACAAACAGATGCTTTATGAGAAATATCACTTTATGGAGTATTGGTATCAAAGATAATTCTAATGGAGAACTTGGTCAAAGTGGAACTGGTGTCATCGAAATTAATGCAGATTTCATAAAAAGTAACCCAAAGTTCATGATGGGAACAGTTATAAATCCACTGCAGACCTTTATTTACATAAAATTTTCCACGCCATTGCATTTTGAAAGAGCAGCTGCCTCTGGCACCTTTTCTATGGGACTTGTTGATCCTCAGATTTTGCTGGTAAATTTACAGTACTATGACCACGACAAGTTTCAATGGTCAGACACAGACAAGAGAATGTTTGATCCAACAGCAAAATCACACAATTGGTTTATTCCACGTGACGCATTTTCTCATGATATACTTAATACAATTAAAATTACATTTGCTGGCTTGACGTTACCAGTTAAAATAGACTTTCTAAAGTTTGATATTCAGTCTGAAGATCCCATCGTATCAACGCTTGATTTATTTCACGACAGTCAACTCGAAGTACACGGAATTCGCCATTCTTCAAACTCAAAGACAAAAATGATGCTTAGTTCATTCCATTCACCAAAGTCACAACTGTCTGTTGATCAGGTCAGCATTCTGGCAAGAAAAGGTAGAAGGGCACCATACTACAAAGTTATTACACTTCATTCAGACGGGCGACTTATGTTATATACGTTAGCAGAATCACGCCCCCTTATGGAGGACTATCCCGAAGCTGTAAGCGAGCCTTCTGGTGTGTATATAAGCCCTAATTTCGGCTTAATGTCTGCTTTGGAAAAAGTGTCAATATCGAGTGTTATGATCGATGTCGAACATGACAGTTTTTATCTAAATTATACCGATGGCAGTAGTGTCCTTTTCCGATTTTCTATAGTGGCTGACCGGACACGGTTTGTGTTGTACGAAGCTCATTTCGTTAACAAGAATCCATACTATTCATGCTATTTTTCAAAATACATTAATAAGAATTTGAAAGCTGTTAGTAATGTTTTGGTAGATAATACAAATATTAATGTCACCGACAGATTTCCATCTTCAATGTTAGGCAAGAACTTTTACTTTGACCACGAAGAAGCATCTTGGTTCATTCAAGCAGGTTCCGATATAATAATCGAATTTCCATGACAGATGACAGTCTGAAAAAGAAGTCGTTCGAAGCCATGAAACAAACTTAACACACAAGAATCACTAAACATGCTTGAAAACATTCAATTATGAGTTTGCTGAATATCGATGATGAATTCAAATGGTAATAGGAGTTTTTTTTTAATTTTGAAGTAGGAATGTTTATTTGTGATGATTTGAATGTTATTCATAGAAACATGCATGTCAGAGTCTGCTTGGGTTATTCATATAGAAACATGCATGTCGGATTCTGCCTGGCTAACTATGAATTTTCATATTTTTAATGTCTTGATGAATTGTACATGAAATTCCAACTAAAGTTAGGTCTGTTACCATCATGTATAAGTAAAAAGAAAGAAAGAACACTTTAAAACGATGAACTATTAGTTTAAGTAAATGAAATGTAATCTTGAAGGGTTGTACCAAATCAAAAGTCATGACTTTTTAAAAATATTTGCAATGACATATAACCCCTATTCTTAATGATATTTCATTAGACCTACATTTAGTCCGACATGTATGTTCGATATTATCAAGGGCATTCACTTAATTTTAAATCGGTACAGAGATTTACTTCGGAAGTATGGTTGCAATTGCGTAGATTTTATTAAGACATTTCGTCCATAAATCTATGTAAATATCAGCAACAAAAAGTATGTATTCAAAATGATCATATTTTAGAATTTGATTTAAAAAATCTATTCTACCCAGCTCCATGTTGTATGCATCAGTCAGGATCTGACGCCATTCAATTTTCTGCATGTCATTTTTTTTCATTATCATTGTTTTATTCATAAGCATTTCGGTACTTGGCCTGTTCCTTTACATTTATATCTTGTTGCAGGTCTTGTGGAGACATCTAGATTATAATTTTACACATATACCTTGTTACAGGTCTTGTGGAGAGTACTAGATTATAGTTTTACATACACTCTTGCTTATTAATATGGAATATGTTTATTTTCAACCTTACATTAGAAATAGATACGGCTAGACCTTGTTAAACAAAATTATTATACGAAAATGGCAGATAATGGTTGCAGGATGATATTAGAGGATAGTTAAATAATAAAATTGGATGAAATAAAACATTTTAAAGGATTCTGTCCGGAATACAAAATTAGCATTTTCCACAAAAATGTGGGTTTCAGAACTAATAAAACCAGCCATCGGACAAAAATCTCAAATCGGACACTTTTGTAGCTTGAAGTAAACTAATACGATTTGCGTTAAGATTTTTGGCATTCTGGCTCATAGTTTTTACATGCAAGTTTCCAAAGATGAATTTTTAATCTGGTTGTAGAGGTATATAACGTGGTCTCTTAATCATTATGCTTAATTTCCTTAACGAATTACTATGTGTTTTGTTTTGTTTTGTTTTGTTTTTGTTTTTTTTTGTAAGTCCCAACTGCTTTTTTCCATACTTTGTCCTGTTAGATTTAAGGGATTTAGTATTGTACCTATTTAATAAGATATACATATAAACATTATCGACACTATATAGAATTCATTGTGAAAAAGATCGCACATTATATAAAAAATATATATATAACTTGCAAAAACACCAAAATCTGACGTACGTTGTTTGATAGTTTATGTTAGTCATAAGGTTTCACTACATAATAAATAATTATATGATTGATCATCTGTAAATTATTTCTCTATATTTGAGACATTTATACCATTTGAACAATATACAAGTGAATAGGTTTGTAATTATGTTGTTTCGCATTAATAATTTCATTTCTAATGATGTGTTTTACCTCAAGAAAATTTATTAATATATTTGATCTGCATTCAATCTTTAAATGTCACAAGCTTGGATGTTATTAAATATTTAGGATTTTTTTACCTTAAACAACACTTCAATAAAAGATTTGAAACACTTATATAGCATATGAATTTCACCAAATTATGTTAGATTGACACTACTGGGTTAGTGCATCTGCTGCTGGACGAGAGGCCCCAGAGGGTATTCGCGAGCCTCGTTATTAGACTTGTATGACATGAAATTTATCAAGAATGTCAAACAAAATCTGTTGTATTTGTTTTAATTCTAAATCCTTGAAAATAAGGATAGGCTTGTGCGCAAGACAGGGAATGCTTACCCTTCTAGAGCACCTGATCCCACTCCTGTTTTAGGGGAGTTCGTGGGTTCCAATCCTGTGTTCCTTTTGTTTGCGTTTTATCTTTTGGTTTGTTTCAGATTTGTCTTGTCTCTTTGGACTTTGCACTTTTGATCTCTCGATTGGGTATTCTATATTGGACTTTGAAATATATTGCACTTAGAAGTTGTCCCTACCGCTAGATTTGGCTTTCTACTTCGATTTGTTTAGATTTTAGTACTTCTTCTACTACATTTGGAGCTTACGATTCCTGTGTTTTGGTTCTTATTCTACTCATGTTAGGTTACTGATATGCGCATGCTGCATATCAAAATTCACCATATTTATGCAACATTGGTGATGTTATATTTTAAAGAAATACATATTTTTGGACATCATTTCTATTAACTGAACTATTTCATACCATTACAAGCATTCAATTTATTGATCCTGATATTTACATAATAAGAACTTCACTTGGTTACCCAAATAATATATGGCAAAGAAAATAAGACCAATCTGATAAGATTATGCAAAATCATATAAGAATCATTTATGAAAGAGTGTTTTATCTTGGTTGAGCTTTTGCTTTTATACCTTTTGTATAAAGACAGTTGTGAATATGTATATAGTTTTGCTTGACTTTTTCTCTTTACCTGTATATTTGGAGATGAGAATAAAGATGCACATATAATTTTTTTTTTTATGATTTGTAGATTTTAGTTTAAAAATTCGTTCATGTTGCATGATATTACTTAAAAAAGGCAGTTTCAGAAGCCATGATGTCATAAAGAGATCAATTATGCATATGACGTCACCGAAAGCCAAATTATGCAAGGCAGTTTCAGAAGCCATGATGTCATAAAGAGATCAATTATGCATATGACGCCACCAAAAGCCAAATTATGCATTTTCTTTTAAATAAACTAAATTACTATTTTTTTAAATTGGTCTCAACCGGAAATATCGAGCGCATATAAAAACCAATAAGACAATTCTGAAGATTATATATAAAATTAATTGAACTTCTCATATGAATATGCATGTGTTTATTATATGCGCTGTTTAACGTTGTCAAAATTACACAAATTTGTTTCTTTTCTATACAAAGTCCTACTTTCTGCTCTTATAATTTAAAATAGCTCAAGTACTTTTTTTGAAAAATTGTTTTTTTTTAAAGATAACACACGTAAAATGTATTAATCAGACCCTTTCCGCACCTACTCGTATTGGTTCCAATAGTTTCAAAGTGAGACTTAGTTACGTGTTAGTCACATTTGCCTTAATGTCGCCTGAAATATCCTCTGTCGTTTTGGGTTTTTAAATATTTGCAAATGTTTGATATTAACAGAAGAATATTTCTGTGAGAAGCAATTCAGGCTACAATGAGAAACCTTAGACCGAAGGTTGAAGATTTTCAAATATAAGATATTGCATTGAAACACAATTATTTCCGACAGTAAAAAACAGGGGCATCTTCTCAATGCATGTAGATAGAAATTGTTCTATAATATTTCTATTAGGGTCTAAAAGTTTTTTAAAATGTCTTTTGTAGCCACGAATGGCTTTATATGTGATCACGTTTTTAGCGTATAAAATATTCAAAATGCATCTTCTATCGTGTTTTATGGTAATGTAATCCCCGTCCAATAGAGATCATTTATTTTTTCTGTGGGTTGACTTTTGTCATGTAGTCTAAATGTTTTCAAATCTAATAGACGTTCAGCTTGTATGTACAAAGCCATTTACTCTAGCACTGAAATGTTTAACTTGAAGTTTGTTAATGATATTGACTAGTAGAACTTATTAGTATTTGAATGGTGTTCATATAACACTAAAAACATACAACTATGAACAATGCGAACTCCACAAAAAATTGAGGTTGAACTCAGGTGGTCCAAAAGGGTACGCTGTTCGTGCCTCTTTAAATACACCAGTCGAATGGTCCATTTTCCAATCTGGTATTAGTCATTTCAGGTTTCATTGAATGATGACTTAAAAGAGCCGAGGAGCAACACTTTAACCGAAGAGCAAGATATCACAGTAAGACGAGTTTCTCTGTCAAAAACCTAGTTTTATCTAGATATTCTTTCTATTTGACACATGCTCTTAAAGGGTAGCAGCCTGGAATACGTTATATGCTGGACAAATAGTAGCAATACAGGGTTTTTAGTGCAAACCAAGTTAACTTAAAATCCTTTAGTGCTTTCGTTTTTATGGATATTTGATTGCAGAGAGTGAGAGTTATTACAGTGTATATCTTGTCTGTTTTGCGGTTACGGTCCTCCAAACAAGACGTGATAGAACCTGAAACTGACCCCAAATTCTTACTTTCGTTCAAGACTTAAACTGCATCGTTTTTTTTTTAAATTTTTGTAATAAATGCATCCTGAATGAAACCAGTATGTTTTTTTCAATTCACACCATGATATCTGATGTTTTATTTATTTTCTCTCTCATTGCTAAATGATAGTTGCTGCTCATGTTTTGGTCTGATTTTCGAACTCCTCTGGTTTTGTCCATTTCAAAGCATTGATATTTTTGCCCAGTTACCCTCACTTTTCTTTTCATAATTTCATTAAACACAATTTAAAATGCCATTTGAGAAGCTTTTATAAAATTCTTCCTGTGTTTTAATGGACTGAATCTAGAGAAACCTTTTTCCCACCAAATGCTGATAACTCAGAAATGGCCACAATAACACATCAATTTTAATGCTAATTTTGTTCAGATGTGAAAAATCTTCAAATCAATCATGAGCTTTTGAAAACCTTGTTATTTTTAATATGTGCAGCGAACATCCTCAATGATTTCCGACTTTTAGAAAGTTTAACTGTTGGAAAGGGCCTGTTTTATCCATAGAAATGATAAAAGGAAAACTTCTCCTTCCCCATCTTAAACTTTTCAGACGTTCCATTTATGTTGTTTACATTTCATAACTGGGATCATTTTGTAAGTGTAGGTACATAACGTTTTTGCAGTGATATCTTACAGTTAAACTTTTACAGCAATGATATCGTTATCACAGGTTGCATCAATAAAATTTGCCCTCGTTAGAGATGTTTGATGTACAATGGCTAAGTTTCCATCACCCATCATTCTATCAAACATTAGCTATAAAGTAAATGTTTAACAATGTTATATTTTCTGTTGGATTTTCTTTTTATAGACATAGCTCATATATTGGGCCAAAAATATGCCTTTACGACTTCTGTCCTATCTAGTAATAAAAGGAATTCGAAGATACCAAAGGGTCAGAAAGAAATCGTTAAGTCGGAAGACAGACAAGACCATGGACAACAAAATGAAGTGAAAGACAAACATAGAACACACAACACTACACAAAAAAACTTAAGCTGGAGTAACACGAACCCTACAAAAACCAGGGTGAGTTCCGTGCTCCGGAAGGTTAAGCAACTCCTGCTCCACAAGTGGCACCTGTCGTGTTACTCAAGAGTCAAAGCCGGTGTATAGTCACAATCGATGTTATAGGAACGGATTTGTATTCATGAAAGTTGGAAGATATCCATTATCATCTGTGAAATGGATATTTCCTACCGGTCAACCAAATCGTGATGGCGACCGAAAAACTTCCGGAGTGATGACTCTAATCTTTCCCTGAGAAACCCTTGGCTCAGTAGCTTTCTAGTCAGCTGCAACCCTCTGTCAATAAAATCCTGATAGGAAGCACAAGCCCTGGAGTAGCGTATCAATTGAGAGATATACACTCCGTTTGCAGGAATGTTGCTAGACATGAACGGCAAGTTAACAATCGGAAAATCAAAGTCATCTCTCTGGTCGTAAAGTTTTGTTCCCTAACCCGCCCTTACTGACTGAATGTATGCCTGTTAAATCATACTTGGCTTTATATTTTAACAAGGTGATTGTGAAATGGCCATCTGCGGAGGCGTTAACAGTATACTCTCACCCTCAACTTACATTGCACTATACAAAGCAGGAATGATATCCAAAACTGGAAAAAGTCATACGTTTTCTGTTGATGCTGACGGTTATGCTAGAGGTGAAGGCTGTGGAATTGTTATTTTAAAAAATCTGAAAAAGGTAATTTAGACTTTGAAATACATTGACTAGCGACGACAGCGAAGAACTGAATATTGCTCTTTATTTTAAACTTTCAAGATACTGAGTTAAAGGCACAACGTATACTGATGTAACAAGTAATGTCTAGGAAATGAGATATTTGTGGAATATTTTGATTAAATGCAATTGTACGATTGCTTAGACGATATACATATAGCACGTGTCAATTTGTATATCACGAATTCAACACCTTGCAAGCATATCATTTAATTTAATATTTTTTTATTTGATTGGTCACAGTGTAGTATGTACTTGAAGAAACTTTGATTTCATTGACTGTGTTGCTTCTTTTAATAACAGGTATACTTGATCATTTTGTTATTATATACTTAGATGAAATTTTCCAGTAATTTTTTTTAACTAGGCTCGACAAAACGGTGATAAAATCTGGGGTATTGTATATCCCGGCTGTAACCAAGATGGAAAGGCTACCACACCGATAACAGCTCCTTCAGGTCAACAGCAGAAAGTACTTCTGAACAAATTATACTCACACAACAACATTAATCCATCCGAAGTTCAATATATTGAGGCGCATGGTAAGTTAATACAATTTTTGTGAATAAGATGTGATACAAAACTAGTGGCTTTGATTTTTTACTTTGACTATTAGCAACAAGCAAAAATGGTACCTAGTAATCAATCTTTAACTTATCACATTCTCTTTTAGCAACTGTTTTCAATATACATCCCATATCTGAAACACGTTTACGGTATTTTTGAATTGACAGCCATACAGCCAATCGCAAGGAAGGCCTTCAAAATTACGGTGATGAAGCGTAATCTTCAAGCGTTGAAAACATTGAAAGATTTGCTTCAATACCTTTACTGTATCAATTAATTGATTCTTTAAAATTTTGTAGAAGTATTCAAAATATTGTCTCTCCCCCTTAATACTACTATATCACGTTGACAACTTTAAGACCTTCTAAAGAAATTGCTACACCAGTGAAACAAAATAGAAATCCAAGATGTAAATATTTTGTTCTTCTAAATAAAGTGAGTGTGATATTCTTATTATTCTATATTTTCTGATTGACAACACGTTTGTAGAATTTTGCGGGCGAATTTTTAACAGGTCATTGGCAGTCCAATGAGCACAACTTGCGCGCCCTCTACTGGCTTACTTGTTTTATATTCGTATAAAACAGATTTCATGCAGGGATTCCAGGATAAAATATTAGCCAGTTCGTTAAGTTCTGCCTTGTTAACTTCCTATATTGACGTGGCAATATTTCTGCTTTCCGGCCTACGGTTCGCAGAAGATTCGATACTCTCGTGTCTCTTCCAAGTATTAAGATATTCTGAAGAGACATTGCTGTTTTCTTGTAAATTACTACAACAGGAATACATCCATTCAAGCTTTAAATCTTCACTCTTTAGATTTTATGGTCGCCATCGTGAATTGGTTGATCTCTTTTTGACAGTATATTTCAAATCATTGTGGACCTGTTACCAATATTTCAACAGAATAATTGACCTCTTCATTGACGTTTACCCGCACTAGAGGACAAGAATTTCAAGACGTGTGTTATGTGTGAGCTAGCAGGAGATGCTTTGCCTGACAGATCACCTCATCCTACTCCTGGTTTCTAAAGGAGTTCGAACTTTTGTTCTTTTTTGTTTCCGCTTTTCCTTTTGGTTTTTTTTTTTTTCGAGTATTTATGATATTTTTGGACTATGTACTTTCTCTCGCATGGGAACTCTACACTAGACTTTCTATTCCTGGGTAAATTATATAACAAGTTCACTTAGCAAATGGAAAATCAATGAAAGGTCATAAGATAGGTCTTTTCCAATCATTCTCAATGGTTGCTAAGGTGTATCCTGTAGAAACAAAAATTTGAAATTCTAATTGCATTTGTTCAGGTTTTATTTTTAATATAAAAAGGTTTACAGAGGAGCTTACACCGTAAAAATAAAGTGATACACAGAGAACGAGATATGTAAACTTTGTAAACAAGCTAGAATGGTTTTCTTAATTAATAAAATTATAAAACTATATACTTGCTGCTTTGTACACATGATTATAAACGTTGTCTACCTCGCTTTTAGATAATATACGAAGCGAGTACTTTTGCAGAAGAGAAATTATGAATTATAAAATAACAATATAGAAAATATGAAATTGATGATATGCAAATGTAACAGTTATCGGCCAAATACGTTCAAAATTCAAAACAATTGACACTTAAACATAAAAGCAAACAAAATTATATGGATCACAAGTTTCTTTCTAAGGACAGGCACATGCAGTTTGTGGCGGAGTTTAACATGTTTGTGACTACCCCCCCCCCTAAACCTAAACTGGGACAATGATGTGACAAAACGATATAAAACAAACTTAAAAATCCAATTGCATTTAAATATTTATCTTTTTAAAGTCGGTGTTTTCGTCTATTTGATGTACGAAATACGCGAAGCCGTATGCTTTGTTTTCTTTGAGTTTTTTCCTTTTTGGGTGGTATCCCATTAAACTAAATTTTGTTACCCATTTTTGATAATATTCAGACAGGAGCAGAATTATTTTACGTATACTAATTTTTATTTGGGCGATTCGGGGCATCACAAGGAGCGATGTTTTACTATTGTTAAAGGCCTTGTAGATCCGTCTGGAGCTGGTTATTCCCTCTGTTTTTCTTTTGGTTGGAGTGCAGTCTCTGTGATATTTTCAACATATCTTTTAATTTTATATGTATGTTTTGCTATTTTAGTAGTAAGCGCCCATATCATACGTCTAATTCAGTAAAGTAAACCAAGTTTGCCAATATTTTCTAATATACAACATTGATAATATCTATACATTTTTATGTTCTAGCTTCATCTAGTTCAAACGAACATAAAATATTAATATCTATTTGCTTGTCTTCTTGTTATTTTCTCATAAGGATACAAACAACCTAGGACCTCAAAAAATAAACACAATGGCATGATTACCAACTTCAAAAGTTTATTTTAAGGATCAACATCAATTAAAGTCCCCCCGAGGGCGGCCGGGGTATAGAAATAGGCCGTTCGGTTTCTCCGCCTGCAGGTAGAACCCCTGCT
>JAULBM010004874.1:0-11886 GCA_032357055.1 Geukensia granosissima | reverse complement strand
AATGAGTCTCTCCTTTAGCAGAAAAATATGTCTATATTGCATTGAAATAGGAAGGGCCTACCATTCAAAGTCCCGAAAAATGAAGGAGACGGACAAGAGGATTATTCGGCGCGAATTAATTTATCTTAAGTTGTCATAAAGCAATGTTATCTTTTGCGTGCTCGGTAATTTTCTTACTTTTTTAAAATACGGTATCTTACAGCAAACCAAGAGGCTTGATATTTGTTTTTAACATGCTTTGATATTTATTTTCACTTCATGCAAAAAATAAATATTTATTTCCAAAATATCCTCATACCCCCTTCCCAAGAAAATCAATCGTTCACCAAGGATCGAAACGCTATTCTGTTGCTTAAACGAAATTTTGTATAAAGAGTTTAAACGCATTTTTCAAACTCCATTTCAGGATACGAAAGTAGTATAAAACAATGGTTTCCTACGCCATTGTTAGGTAACTTCTATTATACTTATAATGATGGTAGTTCAACGTATTGTGGTGTAAATTCTGTATGGGACGATTGTACTAATAGGACTGAGGCAGTCTTCAACTACACGCTTTGTAGCACCAACGTCTTATTCTCAAGTAAGTTCCAGTGAGAGAGAGAAAGAGAAAGAGGGAGAGAGAGAGAGAGAAAGAGATGTAGTACCAACGTTTTGTTCTCAAGTGAGTTCCATTGAGAGAGAGAGTTCGGTTTCACTGCGCATACATATCGAACGTTTGCAATATGTGTAGATTGTTCTTTCTGGTAAAATTCTGCCAAAAACTACCAAGCTTATATTTGCCTTTGTTTTTTTGTACAACATTATGTGCAATAACAGAAACACTATGCGAAATAATAGCTGCTATCTGCAAATACTGATTAATACAAATTCTTATAACATAACAATATACTTCTATGAACCAAAACTGCAATAATGCTGCTTTTCTTTTGAGCAGTAGCATGGTAAAAGTTTACAGATCTTTACACACGGTTACTTTGTTGATGACTTCAAGAGGCCTAATACGCCTCAAATTAATTCCTCTCTTGAATTCAATCGTAGCATCATTTCCAATTATTTACACAAATGACCAGAATTATGAGTAACAAATGCTAGTTTTTACGAAATTAATTGATGTGTAACTTTGTTAAGAAGTCAGCCGAGTTCAAATAACAATGTATTTGAATTCGTTCATATTATGCCCTGGAGCGCAGGTTCAAAACTTAAAATATGATGTCCAATGACATTGGCTCTTGTCTCGTAACGGTCTTGATTATGATGACGTTTTCGTCGATTCTGTCTGTAGAAATACTTCATAATTCATTATTTTTTTATATTTTCAGCCGGTGGAAATCTGTATTCCACAATTTATTTAACATCGGGATCATCTTATTATGTATCTGTCTTCAATATTGATTCTTCTATCTCCAACCCAACCAATTACAGATTTACTTGTATGGTGAGTAAGTTATCCCAAAGAAAGCAAAGAGTATAAAAACTATGGACATTAACTGTTGGACGAAATCTGCGATATGGATAGCAGTCCTTCCAACGAATATGAGTTTTTATTAAAAGTTAACACTTTCTTATATTAATAATCTCCTCAAATATAAGACCAGAAGAAAAAGAAAACTCTTTACATTCCTAAACCAAATACGGAACTTTTCATATAGTGGCGCCAAAGTTGGGAATTCTTTATCTTCTGAAATTAAGAATGCGGAATCAATTTATGATTTCAAAAGACTGTTTAAACAGAATTAGTATTAGTGTTTAGTTTATATATATAATTGTCTCATTGTAATTACCCTTAATTACTGTGTAATATTGTTAATTATTTATGTTGTTGTTTTTAGAGGGCCTTTTGAAGATTGGTTTAATCCAAACAGGCTACCCTTTTTAAATAAAGACATAATTATTATTATAACAATATTAAAAAAAAGACTTATTATTATTTCAATTAAGATCTTACGTATGGCCCATTCCTTGTCAAATGAATATGTACCTTTGCTTCAGCTTTGAACTCTGCGTTCATTTGGACCAGTTTCATAAGTAGTGAAGATGACGGTAAACTCACATGAATCTGGTTTCTCTGGAAATTAAATGTTATCGTCACCTATTCTTAACGTGATTATCCGGTTGGTTAAATTTTAGTAATATTTTTAGCTGGTTAAATTTCAGTGCGAGATCTCCCGCGCGATCCAATTGATCGGTAAAACATTGCTTACAGAACGAAAATTCTAAACTTTTGTCTATGAGGTATTTAAAAGTTAAGTATCATTGTTGGCAAGTTTCAGAATTTTTCTTTACATTAAACTCACTTTGCCTTGAGTTGTTTACTGATGACGTCAAGTCATTGTAATATGAGTTTGTGGTTTGTGGTTTGTACTGCCGTAAACGATAAACAGAATTGTTTATCGTTTATATGTTCTTTACTGGCTGTACAAAATTTGTCATTTTCTCGTGTTGACATCGTTTTTTTAATTGCAATGTATTCGGTGATACCATTGCTTCGCAGTATTATAAATAATAAGTTCCCCACCAGGGGGAACTTGAAAAAAAGCCTTTGGGTGTTTCATTATAGGAGAAACAGGTTCCCTTTCTGCTACCGGTCGATTACGGAATATTTTACCGAGAGTTAAATTTTCAGACATGCTCAAACTTGAAACTTTGAAATTAACTATCTTGAGTGGAGAAATTCCCTTACCTGCCGGTTGCAGAAGTGTAATCTCCATTAATCTTTACTTTCAATTGTGACTAACGTTCTGTTTTCGATTTATCTGTCAAATTCTAAAAGAGTTTAACAAAAGTTCAATATCACTTGGTGAAACAGAACATTACCAGGATATAATAGAATGCTAGTATCCTTACGTATTTTTAGACATGAGCTTTATGTTCACTGGTTATTTTTATTGATCTTTTCATCTAATTGTTCCGAGCTTGCCTAATAGGTTGAAGTTTGCTTACTTGTTCTAAATTACGATGGACTTCTCTCTAAATACATGATAACCAAATTAAATACTTCCTTTTCGTAATTTATAAGTGATTTCTTTCGAAATCAAAGTTTCTCTTTGTATTTTTTGGAAATATTGTCTTTTGATATACGTTATCAGTGAATTCTCTTCTCTTTGTGTTGTAATACAAGGCCGTCACACAGTCAGGTGATACAGTGTACGTCAGCACCAACCCAGGAAGTTGTGTTGCTGGACAAACTTCTACAGTCAAAACAACTAACGGTGGAACAGTGGTACTGACACCATACTGTAAGTAACGAGTAATGGTTAGATGATTAAAGATATTCATTGGTCAATTTAACAGGAACTATATTTGAGGATTACTGCTTTTATCAGTCAAGAACATTACCAATAAAGGAATGTTTCCTAAATTTGCATATAATTATAAATTAAAAGTTAAGAAATAATAATTTTAATTTTTGCCGGATTATTCAACGAAAAATTTCGGCTAATAGATTGGCGTTGGCGGCGTCCACAATTAGGTTAAAGTTTTGTTTTCTGACAATAACTCAGATGCTTTTGAATGGAATTGATTGATACTTGGAACATTAATAGATATATATGAAAGGTACTGCACAAAGCAAGAATTATAACTCTGTTGCGTGTATAGTGGAAAATATCTCCTCTTGAATTAGGTTAAAGTTTTTGTTAAAGTTTTGTTTTCTGACAATAACTCAGATGTTTTTGAATGGAATTGATTGATACTTGGAACACTTGGTGGGTGGTTGTCTCATGGACAATCATGCCATATCTCCTTTTTTTATATTTGATTGGAATTGATTGATATTTGGAACATTAATAGATATATATGTAAGGTTCTGCACAACGGAAGAATTATTATAACATTAAAAAATTCGGCTTTAATACGGTTTCCGCATATCTCTTGTTTAACATAGATATGACACAAATCATAGGTGGGAAACCCGAAGTAATACAATACAGATAAACTAAAAAATTAACAGGAACTGAATTATTACGAAATAGGTCTATAGTTATACCTTCAGTTTGGTAACACATAAAAAAGAAGTAATTTGCATATGTCATTTTGCATATCGAAGTTTTAAATAAATAAAGTGCTGCCATTAATCTTTATAAGGTGGTTCACCTGTAAGTGTGTTGCTGATCTACCACGCTGCATCTTAAAATTTTACAAAAGTATATCAGAAATTAAACGAAACCTGGAATCTACAGATAGTGTACTAAGTTATATCTCTCAGTGAATCCGTTGCATGAGGGCAAATATTAAAGTCAAAAATACTCTAAATGGATATCATTCTAAACTTAATTCCGATTTCCTCTGCGTTTTGATCTTCTATAATGTGCTTTAAATATTCATTCCTTATCAAGTATTCCTGTTGCTTCATTTAATGGCTATAAAACCCATTTTACTTCGCACCTTACAACAGATATAAAAGTTCGATGATAAATAATTTAACCCTCTATAGTCAGTAATTATATAATCTCTTTGAACCTGGCAGTATCTTTAAAAACAAAAGTAAAAACTCTTATATATTATTAAGGCATTGTTTGCTTGTTTTAATTAATAACATTTCTAGTGCAAAATGTGTTGGAACATTCCCATGGCCCAAAAGAAGGTCAAATGATAGACAGGATCAAGGTCAAAAGAGGAGGATACAAAAGCAAAACTATTGAACACAAAACCCAACATCAGATACTAAAACTCTATAAATACAAGGGAAGAGATCATGAGCTAGCAGGTCCTGTTCATATGTGGTATTAGTCATGCTTTAAACTGCTGATTAGTCATTGTCGGTGATAAGTCACTAAGGTAAAAAAGGAATTGTGATAAAGAAAATGGGACGGGACTTAATCTATAGAAAATAAATAAAACAGCAAAAAATTTATCATCTATTGTCATTTGAGACGTGGATATATTATAATATCAATAACCAATATTGATATTAAGTCGTGATGAAAGATAAATATTTAAGAGGTAAAGAGTCTTTTCACAAGAAAACAGTTTATAAAGTAATCGGTTAGGTTTTCTATCAGCAACAATCCTCAATTCTGTCAGGAAGCACAATTCTTGAAATATCGCTTCGACTTAGAAACATTCATATTTTATATGTAGGTCATCTGGTTTTAATAATATACAGTTGAACCAATGCTTTTAATTATGTTAAAAAAAACGGAGAAGAGACGTTTAAAAAAGGGTCAAATGTTTTGAGTGTTTTTACAAAAGGTGATAAATTTTGCATTGATGAAATCTTACAGATCTTTCTAAAAAGCCACATAACGATTCACACCGCCTGTCACAGCTAGTAACTTCGAAATCCGCCTTAATATTGTAAATAATTAATGCAAGGAAGTTTTGGTGGAACATTTAAAAGACCGTAATATACACTTCTGCTTTTTATGCATGTACAGACACCAGTGAAACTTTAAATTCTAGTGAATAAGGAAAGATCGAATAAAGGAAAACCGGCTTTCATTGTCGATGATTTATAATATTTTGTTCAAGACAAACTCTGGTAGACGAATCAAAATCTAGAAACAGATAAAATACCATAGACCATTCAGATATCTAAAGCATCTAAAGCATGTTTGAACAAAAATGGTACCATTCCTTTGTTAGTTTACTCATCGGATAAAAAAACTTTCTGCAAAGCGTCGTCAAGAAAAATAATAAATGAGGAATATAGAAAAATGGACGTGACAAACATTCTTAATGTTAAAGCAGCAAATATTTTGCTGGTAGTGTGACTAGATGGAAATACTGAAGAATGAAATTTTAAATTCTTCTACTTTCCAAGCCATGCATTTAGATGATAGTCACATTACTTAAACAGAAGAACTTAAGGCCTCTATTGAACATTTTTTAAGTCACAACCATATATTGGTTACCTAAATTACTTATAAAACCCTTCAAATACCGTCATATCTCAGCCTCCAGTGATTATAAGTGTACTACAACCAAACTTTCTGCCCTTTTGACTAGTGCCCTTACCACCATAGAAGAACTTATATTTGAATACTGCAATAAAGCGTATGAATATAATGGGATTAACTATTTTTGGAGTGTGAAAAATTCTCTTGATGTTTACGATAAACTGTGCACATTTGAGCAACCATTTGAAAAAAATAAGTTGACCTTTTCTCGGGATGACGATAGCCCGGATTTGAGATTTGGGGTTTCCATGACGGATGCTGCGAGCAAGACAGAGGATGCTTACCCTTCCGGAGCACCTGATCCCACTCCTGTTTTTTTAAAGGAGTTCGTTAATTCCAAGCTTTTGTTCCTTTTCTTTACGTTTTATCTTTTAGTTTGTTTTAAATTTGTCTTGTCTCTTTGGACTATGCACTTTTGATCTCTCGTATGGGTATTCTACACTTGACTTGAAACTGTTGACACTTTTTTCCATCCTTTATATTACACTTTTCGATGACCTTCATTACCTTTTCATATCTCTCTTATTGTACTTGTGAGAAGATGACAAATTCAATCAATTTTTCTTCTTGACAATGTTTAAATCAGGTTTGGTGATAAAATTTATCGACAGGTTGTAGGAATACATTTAGGCACCAACTGTGTTCCTTTAATTGCAGATTTATTCTTTTACTGTTATAAATCCCAATTAATGGCCAAACTCCACAAAGATCCTTCAAAGTCTGATTTAATAGATAAATACAATAATTCATATACTTACCGCTATCTTGACGGTATCTTTGCAGTTAAATACTCTGACTTCTCAAAATATGTAATAACAATTTAAACCATTGAACTTACTTCAAATAAAGGTAATCAGGACAGCAAAAGTTGTCTTGTTTTGGAAATAAATGTTTCGGTTTCACAAGGTAAAATTATAACTAAAATATATGAAAGAGAGACGATTTCTCATTCCCTATTGTAAATGTTCCCTTCCCTGACGGGGGCGTCCCTTTGGCTCCTTCATACGGTGTATATATTTCTTAACTCTTCGGTTTTTCCGTGTATGCGGCGATTTATAGAATTTAATGAACGTGCTCTTTGTATTGTCAGCGAATTATTAATTCGGTGATTTAATTAATACATTTACCGAATTCTATCATAAACATAAAGAGATATAGTTAAAGTTTGGTTACATCTGCAGGAAATTGAGAAAGTATGGAATATCACATTCAAACTTCTATGCAAATGGAAATTCATTATCATATAACAGTGTAATACTCATATCCAAAAACAAATCCATGTCATCTACCATGTGCAATACAAGAAATGAAGTCTTCTCCGTTATATTTTAATTAAAACTGTAAATTCTTCAAAAACAATTTGTTGTCAACTTCATGTTAGACAAGTCAGACAGCTGCGCTGGTAAATATCCTCGGCGACCTATGGTCCACCAGTAGTGACATCGGCAATGATCGACTATCAAACATAGAAAAATATACTAAATTTTAAACAAATCAAAATAGGAACCAAAACCATATAATCAGTGGTTTCCAAGCCTCTTCGTATTTTCAGTGCTTTAGAATTTAAACAAAATACAATTTCTTTCAACCATCATTTGATAAATTTGATAAATGTCCTTTTAGTATACTACAACTTAAATTTTGACTGAATGTACGCTAGCTAGCATAAATTGTTGCATTCAGTTGTACCCGTAGAAACATTACTAAAACACGGAATAAGGCCTTGTACCTTTTATGAAAATGTTACCAATACAGGTCGAAAATTTAAACAGAATCCGTTTGCACTTATCATTTGAATGTGTTAATATACCCATTGAAGGTTTATTTATAAACCATTGATTTTAGATCTTTTAAGATGTAATTTTATACCAACAATGACTCTTTTGTCAATAATTTACTGCTAAATAAAGATAATATTTTGTTTCAAATTTGTTTTTAATTCTGTCAATGCGTTTTATCTTTTGTAAGAGACCATGTTTTATTATAATGATATTTTACACTTAATCCTATGGACGTGTTTTATTTAATGCACATGTTAAGTAAACTGGGTTTATTTATCAATTGCTTTTGGGAATTAAACTAGCCGTCAGAAACTGTAAGTAATTTTTTCGAGTTCTGTACATTTCGTTTCTCTTTTCATCCGATTCCCTAAAAGCATTAAGAGTTATAACCAATGCCCTTTTAAACGTTTCTTTTATTGGCGTATTGTTACAAAACTTTCCCACTATATGGCAGGGTTGAGCCCTCACAAACATGTTAAACCCATATATTGTATGTGCCTGTTCATGACAGGAACCTGAAGTCAAGTGGTTGTACCTGTTAAAATGCTATATTGCTGGTTGTTTTTAACTATTTGGTCGATTTTGTATCATTTGAAGTTTTATTGTTGTGGCTCATTGACAATTATACAACATCTCCTTACGCTATATTCGTGTCCAATTCACTGTTTTCTGGAACTGACTGCTCCGCTTTCTGCAAAACCTTTTAACAGGGGTTCTGATTTGTTATTTTCGTTCTTATTACGTTATTTTCCACTAACTATGATCATTAAAATTTGAATGAAACACAATTCATACTGTTAACGCGATTAGATCCATCCAATCACCCCCTTTTTAATCTGCTAGGGCTATGTCACTTACTGATAAAAAAATTGTCCGACATCACAAGAATTGATAAGCTACCTTTCTATATTCCCTATATTCCGATGGCAACTATGTTCCAGGAGATTTGCTCTTTAGAAAATCACGTTTGAATAACAAATTTTGACATTTGACAACTAATGAATATAATTTCCTGAGGACTTGTTTGATTTATTTAAGTATATGACAGTATAATATATAAAAGGATAAACCCTTTTTCGCGAATTTCATTGCTCATTTCATTTTTTTAACCAAATCGTCCTTTTTGCCTGGCATTTATTTTCTCTGTCTATTAAGGGTTTTTATTGAACTAAAATAATGGGTGACAATTATGACTACAATTGCAAAAGACCAAATAACAAAAATGATCCTTCACGGGACAAAAATGGAATAATTGTGACTTCTGCGGAAAAAATTAAATTAAAACCAGCGTCTGAAAAAAAATTAAAGCTAACTTCTGCACATTGCTAAACAGTAAAATTGTTATAAACAATATTTTTATGGCAATCCCTCCATAATACAAGTGGCTGTCTAATTAAATTAACTCTCTAGGCGTTTTTCATCAATACATGCCCTAAAACGACTATTTTTATACGTCAAATTGATGGAATGGCAAATTCTCAAAATAAACTACAATTTTAATCACAACAAAGGAAATCACATGTCTATTCCAGATATAAATCATCGCGATAGTAGTAACGATATCCATCTTCCTGATTGTTACAAGTTAGTGTTTAACTCCAGGAAATTGCGGTCAGTTTGTTGCAACTTTTATTTCTATGGACGTTTGATTTCCTTGGTTCAACGTCATAGACTTTGTCAAACCAATTAAATAAATAAATCGTCTGTAAATGTATACTGTTCAGTGGGAACAGGCAGTTCTTCACTATCTAGGTGAAAGTGATTTATGTTGAACACTTATACGATAGGTCGCAATATTTATCAAAAAGTGAAAGACGTTGATCGTTATTGGCACCAATCCTCTTTAACACAATCGTAATAAATAGTTAAATGTTTCACTCTGGCCGATCTTAATGCAAATATAGTCAAGAAAATTTTGCGATGTATATTTGATTATAATTTTAACTTGTTCGCTTTGTTTGTCGTCGTTGAATTGATTCATCTATTTTTGTTGAGCATTTGGGCTTCAATATTTAGATATAGATACCAAATGTTCACCAAGAATAGATAGAGAAATCAGTACCATTCATTATATTACAAAGAATTAACCAAAAGTTCAGAATATCATGGTCATCAACAAGGGTTGAATACCACTCCTTGTGGATAGCTCTAAATCGATCTAAGTAAATAAAAAGTGTGCGTGATGAAGGACAAACCAAATAAGTAATAAAAACAATAATGAAATGATAAAAAGGGGAGAAGGATGATCTCGAGTCCGGACTTGGAAAAGGTGGAAATCAAAGGATGAAGTCCAAGCAAGACGATATACTAAAAAACTTTTTGCAGCAGCGAAATTTTCAGTGTTATGCAAACAAAAACAATCTTCAAAGTTAATTATGCCGTACATATATCCCAACGAATGGGCTTATTCAATGTAAGTCTCAAAGGACCACCTTTGAACACATACGCCTTACATTCAATGTTTCCATACAATGACGAACTAAGTACTTCATCTCCGAACTAAGCCTTTGCAGCCAGAAAACCCTAGTGCACACAAGAGAAAACCGGATAAGTCGTCAAATGCAAACGCATAAGAAGGTATCAAAGCAAACAATCTCGTCCAACTCTCAAATCAAGGTCCAGAAAAGAGGTACCAGTATTTTTTCACTTGGTTTAGTTAAAGAAGTTTGTCCATGAGGATTTAGCAACGTTCGAAAATATAGAAAAGGGAAATGTTGTATGATTTTCATTGAGACAGCAATCCAAAACGTTTAGTTACATCTTTGGTTGTCCTACGGCCCTAAAAATGAACACATATCCACACCCTACGGTAAGCTGTTAAAGTTCCCCGAAATAAAATGTGACGATATTCAAATGTAACAACTATTGGCCAAATTAGTATGTTATGTAAAACAAATTGCATAAAAACATAAAAACATCGACACCCACTGGATTAGAGGTTCCTAGATTAAAACAGGCTCATAAAGTATGCAGCTGGGTTAAACGTGTGTGCGTACTCGACCATTCACCTTTTATGGGACAGTAGTGGGACGAACAACATAAAACTGAACTTTAAAAACTAACTGCACAAGATTTAACTTTGCATGAACTCGATACATAATATGCAGACATTTACAAATAAAACAGGAGTCAACAAGATGTTCCGACCTCGAAAAAGAACCAATATGCCAAACGCAATTGATAACAAATATGGTTCTCTTAAGCTAAGACATCAATCAAAACACATCTGGCCGTTTTTATTGTAAAAAAAAAAATGATATCAGAGAAAACAGATTGTTGTGCAAGTTGCAAAATAAAAAATATTGATAGGATGAATGACATAAAATTAACAAGATATTGACAAAAAATAGTTTTATTGTAAATTATTGTGGGTCAATGTTGATACCAAAGAAAACAATTTTTAAAGTAGTAACTGACAAGTGCCAATGGGTTCTGTTTAAATTTACGAGCTTCATTTGCCACATTTTCATAAAAGTTTAATGATATTATGTTTTATATTTTCAACAGGTGCAAACAAACTTTAAAATTACATTTGAATATTTATAAAAAGAATTTGTTAAATGATTCAACAAATTAATGGTAACGGAATCCTAGGCCGTGTTCACACTGAGAAACATTGAGCACTGAATCTGAAATATATTTATAATTAAGAAGTTTTCAAACAATCGAATAAAATATAACAAAAAAGTATTTGTATCGTTTATTTAGTTTTTCTTCAAAATAGCAACTTAAAAAAAACTAAATTAGTTGTACGTTCATATCAAATGAAAAGCAAGCAGAATTTTTGTATGAAAAATGTGAATGACAATTAAATAATCAATGAATGTTTTAGTAAATCACAGTATAAAAGTACATAAAAACACAATACCGAGCAAAAGATGCATAACAACTTAAACTTCCCCCAAATTCCTCGAGTGCAGCAAGGGACGTTTGGTTTCCTTGTCAGCTGCTTACACCTCTTCTAAAGAGCCCCCTATTTATAACACAGAAAGAATAAATACTTCAACATCCCAGGAGTAGACAGCGTTAAGGATGTTCGCTACTCAATTTGAAAATAAATAGCTTTTTAAAAGACTGTCATAGATATGTAGTGCTTTACATAGAAGATAAAAGACCAGAATAAAAATAATGGGTCAATGTGCTACTTTTTGAGATATAAGGCTTTGAAAATTTGGCGGGAAAACAAATTCTCTAGATTTTTCATA
>JAULBM010004864.1:0-11886 GCA_032357055.1 Geukensia granosissima | reverse complement strand
GAATAAGAATATCTTATGCAGAAATCAAGATATTTACATTTCTTGCATTATTCATATATGTTTTCTCATTATCATCAATATTGTGAAAAACAAAATAATCCGTATATATTGAAAAGAAAGAAAATGGAATTTATGACCAAAAAGACACGGTCCACGTCTTACGTATATGTACGTTTCTAATAAATATTCAAAAGTCAAATTTAACTGCTTGTAAAGCAGACTGGTTTATCTGAAGTAACATTTTATCTAATGCCATCACAGCCCTGCTAACTTCAAATCCGAAGAACACAAAAAGAACTGCTAAAATGAATAAAGTTACGGAATGAAACTTAGCACCCTCGTAACAAAGAAATGGTTTATCATAATTGTAAAAATAAGGAACAACTTTTTGTTTTTCTGTTTTTGTGTTGTCCGTGGGTTATTACTTAAATGTATCGCACCGTACTTATATATATTAAAACTGAAAATGTTTGATATATAATATGTCAACGTTATCTACAAAATACTTGTACTATCCATATAACGACTGGACTAAAATTACCGTAAATTTTCATGTTATTTATTGATCCCAGTATTCCCGCTTTGCATTCGAGGGGATACTGAAGTGTTACTATAATGAATATAGCTACAACATAATAATATCACATTATGATCATTTATCCGATTAAGTATAGCGACTGTTTAACAAGTGCTGATAAGTACGTTCGAGGAGTAACAGATTACAAGCTTAATATAGTGGTCGCAAAAATAGGTAGATTTGTAATTTGCTTATTATAATTTTGAGATGAGACAGCGCGATACTAGGAACAAACAATTACGCTGTACCTACCAGGTTCTCTCGTCATCGAGGGACGGAATAGGAATGAGTAATAACTATTCTCGTCATTGAGAGAGTTGAAGCCGAAATGAGTATAAGTATTTATTCTAAATATTTTTTTGTAAAATTCCCGTAAATAACCCTTTATAGATCTTCTTAATACATAAAAATAACTTTCGTTGCCATTACAACTGTCAGTATCTCGTTTTAAATGGAAATTCTTTTGATTAACCTGAAGTCTAAACATGTACCTCTTACAACTTCCGCATGTATATTTAAATATTTATTTCTTAAAGGAAAATCAAGAAAAATTCTCTAATTAATATTTCTTCCAATTATTTATCTTTTTTTTGGTATTATCGTTAATGTCGCATCTCCCTTAAAAAACAATAATCATTAATTACTTTGTAAATATATAACTACTTCCTGTACCTGGGAGCAGGGACGTATATACATATAAAGGAGTACTCCAATATATATATTAATGAGTATTAACTGTTACACACTACGTACTAAATTTAAAGCAATTGCAATTTTGGCGGATTTGGGTCCTGTCTATGTTCTTCCTATGAAATGTGTAGATAATTAAGTTCATTCTTTTCGCGTATTTCATAACTTTGCTAAAATTGTGAACTTGAAAATAGAGAAATTTATTACACCGCAAATATTACTTCCTTTACAGTATCTAACTTTAATCCGCCCCGATTTATCTGGTCCATCATATTGAATTCATCAGATGATCAAATTACTGCTACGACATTGACCAAAAACAATTGGTAAGTCATCAGTAGCGCCTTTGCGTAGCTCATATTGATAGACACTTCCTGGCCGTCATGTAAAATCCCACTTTTCTTACCTGTAAATATCAAATGTTGGGGAGGACACCGGGTAAAGTTCATATAAATACTCAAAGAACGATCATAACGTTTTTTTTTGTTTGCACCTTTAAATGTAGATATTTTAACCCTTTTCATTAAATTTAGAGAGAACGAATAAAATTGAAAACAGAACTACAAACAGCATTATGAAACTTTATTTAAAAAATGTCCTCAATATTTGCAGGTACGTCTATAAGTCCCTGATATTTTTGATAATTTAAATATCGTTAATCTAATTGTTATCATTTTAAATACTTATCTTATCTTTCCTCCGTTGTTTACGATATTAAAGTGTAGGAAATTAATCAACATCAGATTTATAAAGAAAATTAGCTAATGACAACATAGGTCATATCGGTTAATAACCGCTTTTAATTTAAAAATTGCATAGTTTGAAGACTGTTCTAAACAACTTACTGGTTTAAAATTATACGTCCAATTCTGTCATGTTCATTAATTTTTTTATTAGACATTTTTGATTTTTTTTGTTAAAATTTACATTCATTTTTAACAAATCAAAACATATTTTTGATTATTTAAAACGGGTATGATTAACTTAATAGCTATTACTAATAATAATAATAAAATAATAATGATAATAATGAAAGATTAACTAATAAAAGAACAATTAATTTTAATACATAAAAATGACACTTACCTGCAATGGTAAGACTTGTTATTAATACAAATATAAATAGTACATCTTTTGCCATCACCTTCTTTACATTTACATTTCTATTCAAAATAAAATGTATTTTTTCATAATTCTTTATAATTAATCCGTGGAAATTTTCATGTCAAAAATTTTGTGTACTATTTTTAGAATGTACATTTCCTTTTGTCACTTTGTACGTACTTTATGTTATATTTACATTTGTTTATTATCTTAATCTTAACCTTAGACTTAGAATTTTGGTGGCATAATGTTAATTATTTCAGGAGTGGTGAAATATCGATTTTTATTATGTTTCTTTACATAGTGACGAAGGGCATTGAACTATCTAAAAATAGTGAACAAAATTTTTGAACCTTTTTTAACACAAAACAGCTTCTTGTATCGTTTATATGACATTTTTTTTAAATAGACATGAATCAGAATACAGAAACCCATTAAATTCGGATAACCGAAATAAAACTCCCCAAATACTGCAAAACAACATTTTATGGTCTGCTGGTCCCTTGTAAAAGAAATAAAAGTTATAAAATGCTTGGTTGTTTTTGTAGCGTTTCTTATAAGGAATCATTTAAGCAATATCAAAATTGACAAAAATACTAGTACATTAAATGTTTCAAATATAGGGCAATGTCTTTTCAATCCCTTAAACCGACAAGAGCCAGATCATAACTTATTTTCATCTTTGTTTGCTTGTTCTCATTCAGAAAGTCCAATCAATAGTGTTGGAAAAACACATGTTTTCCCTAATTAAATTATACCAAAACGGGGGCTTAACCCATAAATCATTCCTAGGAATCATTTGTATATCGGATCATTGTAGTAAAGTTAACATGGAAGAGACCTCTTAATGTCAGACGACGATAGCGGCAATGCGACAAAAACGCATTTTTTTCGTTGTACAAGAATTCAGACGTCATAAAATTTGATATTTTAACACATGTGAGCTCTTGATATTGTGTCTTTCTTTCTCTTTATTTTCAAATAATAGGAAATGGGCATTATTGTCAATTAGACAGCCATCCAACAAATAAGAGTTGAAATTAAACTTTTACATGTTCCATAACAGTCTTCCATAATGAACCGGAGTCCACAACGTAACGAAAGCTGTTAAAGGCCCCCCCAAAATACAAAATAGGAAACTTTTGATAACACTGACAATCGACATAATCAATTAAAAATGGTGAATGAATAACAAAAATGACCACTGCACTACAAGTTCCTTGCTTGGGATAGGAACATCATGAAGTATGTGGCGGGATCAGACTAGTTTGTAAGCGCTAAACCCTCCCCTTACCTTGCACAGTTGTAACAAAACAAAAACAAAATACACGATAAAAATGTTGAATATGACTTTATGATATTTATGATGGAATTTAGTAAATGTTTTAATTAATTTGTGGTTACAATCCTTGACTTAATAATTTGTCTGTTCTACAGAGATAGCGGTCGTGAAGCATAACGTGCATAACAATATATATAAGCTTAAGGACCTGCTGCATATTTAAAATATCTACCATGTATTGGTTGCCTATATTGCCCAAGAAACCTTTCAAGTTTCGTTTTATATCAACATTTGGTTTATTCGTAGAAGTAGAGTTATTAACCAAAAAGATATCATTTGGTTTCTGTATTCTGATTCATGTCGTTTTAAAAAAAAAAGTCATATAACCGATTAAAGAAGCTGTTTTATGTTAAAAAAAGATTCAAAAATTTTGTTCACTATTTTAGATAGTTCAATGCCCTTCGTCACTATGTAAAGAAACATAATAAAAATCGACATTTCATCACTCGTGAAATATCTAAGATTTTGCCTCCAAAATTCTATAACTCGGTAGTTGGTGAGTTTTATTTTGGTAATTGTGTAAATATATATATATATAAGCTTAAGGACCTACTGCATACAATATATATTAATTATAAATTGTGTATTTTAACTATATATTAATACGATATGAAAGAGCCAAAGGAACGTTCTCGTCAAAGAAGGGTAAATCAACAATTGGGAATGAAAAATCGACCCTCTGATCGTTAAGTTTGGTATAAGTTTAACCTAGCATTTGGTGGTATTGTTATTGGCTTTATTCAAGGTTAATTCCGTTGGATAAATTTCGGTAGTGTATTCGTACAGTTAGAATTATTAACCAAAAAGATATCATCAAGGCAGCGGTTGGTATTTCTAGGATTGATCTGGCCGGAGCTAGCACTTGGAGTAGGGCGATAAGGCACCGGCTGAGCACTGCTACTGATGTGAGGATTAGCAGGAATTTGACTACTAGTACTGGGCTGAAATCCAACTGGCTGGTTCACTGCCGTACCATTCTGAGAGGCGGAAGCAGGACCTTGGGATGAAGATCTGTCTGACATCTGGCTTGAGACGTGATGTTCGTATCGAACATGATGCATCGTTCGGGGGGTCTCCTGAGGGTCACTTCCTGACGAAATATCCAAGACTGGGCCATGTGAAACTGATAGACTTTGTGAAGGAGAAGTCATTATACTGCTGTGACTAGCGGTCGTGCTTGTCAAGACCGGGATTTGGCTGCCTTCGGAGCTTGAGTGTGGTTCTGAAACATCTCGGTTGAACTGCCTCACATTTGTCGATTTTGTAGACTTTTTGGACTTTTTCTTCTGCTGAGGCTCCGGAAAATCTTTCCTTGCTGGATTCCTATGCCTTTTCGGTGGTCTCATTGTTTAGATTCGACAGGATGGTTTTGGATTTATCTTTTTTATGAATCTCGTGGTCAGCGAAACGATGGGCGATTTAGCGTAAATGACGTCACAAACGCTACGGCGTGTCTAAATAAGATTCGGTCTCGGATTTTCAAATCCGAATTTTGAGTTTAATAAAATAATAGCTTTTAACTTTTATTAAATTGGTTAATCTTTTAACAGATAAAGCTTATTAATTATTTGTAGATATTTACTTTGATCAATAAAATAAAACCTAAAGGCAACAGCTTAACGAGAAAGTATGCGGTACACAATCGAGAAAAGATTTGGATTGTGTTTTCTCGCATATATTCCATATTTTTATTAAAACCTACTAATTTAAAGAAATTTCAACCACACATTTCACTGAAATAATTTCAATAGATATACAGCAATTCTATCATTAGAAAGTTTGATAATTGAGATGCATTAGTATAAATATCAAGTGATACATTATTGACACGTTTAAATCTCTTTGAAAAGTTATTTCCCCTTGAGGTATTTGGTACCCCTTTAATTGAAAATGAACAATTAGTTTATGATTCTGGTGCTTTTATACAATTGTGAATAATCTTTAACTGCATCTCAAAAAGCAATAATCCAGGAATGGACTACATGTCAATTCGTTTAAGCATTAGCACAATCCGATATTCATTGGTTTAAAATGAAAACTCTAAAATTTGAAGCATCATATTTCTATATATTTTTATAAGCCAAAACTGTCCAAAATTTAATTAAACGCATACAAGTTCAAGCTTTAAATTCATATTATCGGTGAAATTAATTTGTCTGTATGTAAAAATACAAGTCTTTTTTAAAATAAAAATTCCATATTGCAAATGTAATAATTATGTGTTTCACCGGAACTTTAACCAGCACCCATTAGTTACTTAAACAAACTTATCCATGTGGGTTATCATTATAAATCTGATTTAATATCTTTGAACATTGTGTCACTGAGATAGTCATTAACTCTCTAAACAATATTTTACCTCAAAACTTATTTTAGTCGATGCTTTGCATTTTTGTCCTAAATGTGGTCGACGCTTTTTGGTTTGGCTTTTGAACAATGCCTTCTTATCAAAATTTGCCATAATGCCCTAGTGGTAAATTTGTATATATATATTACCTGTATTATAATTCTACTTATAACTTTCCGACTGGGCGTGTTTAAGTTTATATCTTGGCATTAGACAGTCGATGTTTTTGGATTTTGAGATAGCTATCGGAAGAGTGAAATTGTTTTCGACGTCTTTGCATCATGATGTCTCTTGTTATGAATGAGTGGTTATCAATATGATTCAAAAGTTTGGATTAAGGCTTGTTTAATGTCTCATAGTCACACCATGACCCATGGTTTGGAGGAAGCTTTAAGGCTCACATACATGTTTTATCTCGCCATATGCTTTATATATCTTTCCTATGCAAGTTGCATATAGTCCTGTGATTGTCGTTGATTTATGATATAAAAAATAAAAATGATTCATTTTCATAGAAAATTTTTTAATTCCATATTTTAAGGACATTCTATAAATAACATTTATATTTGGAATTTAATTATAGAACATTCAGTGTTCAAAGTAAATTGGCATTTTCTGTTAAACAATTTTTAGCATGATTTTTTGTTTTGGGTGTTTCAACTCAGTAAGGTCCCAAAATAAATGTAAAAAAAAATTGCTTATCTAATCTAATTAATCTATATATCTGATATACAACAGGGAGTATTTAATGGTTTACTTGAGGCATTACAA
Organism: Geukensia granosissima; assembly: GCA_032357055.1. Lineage (NCBI taxonomy): Eukaryota > Metazoa > Mollusca > Bivalvia > Mytilida > Mytilidae > Geukensia > Geukensia granosissima. Next base: position 5,055 of record JAULBM010004864.1, on the reverse strand, counting down.
GTTTGGTTAATTACGCATAAATTTTGAAATAACACGTAAAATTATAGTAATAAAGTAAAAATATAAGTCTGTAAGTTAGTAATTAGTTTGAAGCTTATGTCAGGTTTTTAAATTTTTATTATATTTAATAATATTTTACCATTTACCCTCAGATCTATTATTCTGATAATAATTCTGAATTTTCAATATAACTTTATCACAAAAATGCTTCACAGTTCTGACCTAGAGTTATGTATTGTAATTTATAAATACAAGTTTACCAATGTTGAATAGAAATTGTGAATTTTAATAAATATGCACAAAATATGAACTTTTCACGGAGTAACCTCTTATCCGTAGCATTGTAACTAAAACTAAGGAAGTCCAAGATAACATAATAAAAGAAGCACACAAATCCAACCGAACCCTATCTTATCAAAGATTTTATAATTGCAGCCATTTCGATTGTTGGAAGTGACAAATGCGGCACAATTTACATTTGCAGCGTGCTACATTTTATGTTTTTTTTCGTTGTTTTAAAAATAGATTTTATTTCATTGTATATCTAATTTATCCAGGCTTAGAAAAGTCCAGGAACTACTGAAATAAAATAACATAATGGTGTTTTTTTTTAATTTTTAGTACATAATGAAAGGAGTCTTTATTTTATCCATGTTTGTTGGTTTTGCATACTGGTGAGTATTGTTTACATATATAAGATTATAAAGCTCTCCCCAAGTACGTTTATAACATTTAACCCCCTCCCCAAAAAGTGGACTGCGAGTCTGAAATAGATGGAATCCATCTTTTATAAGTAATTCTAGAATATACGAGTGATTTAAGTCATTGTTTTCCAAGCACAAAGTAGCACGTAATTCTTAGGATCTAGAGGACTGTTTGATAATAGCTGTCATGCATCTTACATACGAAAAACACAAAGATTGACGGGGTTGTTTCACATCTATATATCAAATTATTGCGATGAAAATGTTTAGTATCAAGGTTTGCGAAACATCTTAAGTTATTTTGTCTTGTTATATAATATAATTAAATCATAAAGAAATGGTTTGACATTCGGTTGTAATTTTATATTACAGCCAAATACATATACACGGACACGATTTAAATGTGCTCATTGAGAAGGCATTCAACCGTTTAGATCTAAACCACAATGGACAACTTGAAGACAGTGAATTTGAAACGGCCATGAAACATGGTGACACAAATGGTTTGTACGCTTTTGAAAAGTTAGTGTTTCTATTGAAGAATCCACTAACTGATATAAGTGGTTGTCTATGGTATCGCGGCACTAAATTTTTCAAAATGGCGCCCAGTTTTGTTTGAAATAGCACGTGAAAACTCGATATGGTAGGAAGGCAGTATATTCCTCTTTTGATATTTTTAATATTCTCACGGATATATTTTCTCATTTTACACTGGCTTACCTTGTGTAAACATGCACCATTACAATAATATTTAAAAACAGAAATCCAAACAAAACAATGCGCTCGATTTACTTTATTATACTGTAAAAAACCCTTTTCTTCAACACGTCAAGGATGTTAACGCATGTTTATAGTAACTTTTCGAGATAATTAGCCCATATCCAATAACTCGTTCATCAGTAGATGTTTCTATTAATATGCCCTCTTTTGGTTTTTTCTGACTTCATCATCGATATCATGATATATCAACACAACAGACCTAACTAAAGACAGAAATATTCTGCAATGATTAATATTGTTATGTATCAACAGAAGGAAAAATAACTAAAATCTGCTATTAAACAACATTTGTATTGTAGGAGATGGAATGTTGTCTTGTGATGAATATGTGGCTATGACATCCCAACCTAAAGAGCTGGCTCTAGAAATCTTTCATCACATGGACGGTGCTAGTAACGACTGTTTGATTGATCATGCTGATGTCCTGGCTGACTTACGTAGTATGGACCAAACAGGTAATACGAAAATGAAAAGATATGGGTTACTCCTTCTAAAAGAGCATAATCGTCCCAAATAAAAAATACTGCTCTTAGTTGCTTCATATTTCGATTTGTTTGGATTTGAGTGCTTCTTTTGCTATGTTTGGATCTTGGTCTTCCCAAGTTTTGATTCTAATGCTACTGATGAGAGGTTACTCCTTGAAATATACATATAGCATACCGAAATTATCCATTTTTATTCAACATTGGTAATTTTGTATTCTTTTAATTATTAAAAAAATGTACATGTAGCATAAAAGCTATTACTGTTTTCTTAGAATGCTTGTCTGGCTGACGGATGCAGAATGGCTCAAGAACATTAAGTACACGTATAAGATGTTTTAGTCCAGTGTAGAATACCCATGATAGAGATCAGAAGTGCATTGTCCAAAGAGACAAGACAAATTTGAAACAAACTAAAAGATTTAACGAAAACAAAAGGAAAACAATCCGGTAGCATCCTGTGGCAAATGATAATTTAAGTATCAGTGTAAACCAGGATTCAAAAAGATGATAATGATCGTCGGAACACCCGACAAAAATGTTACTTAATCTTTACCATATTTTCAACAAATGAATTTGTTGTATTGCAGACACTTAATACTTTTTTACGTCAACGTTTCATATTTGACACCGTCTGTATTTGTTGGGTCATTTGAAACATATTTGTCACTACATACATTTGAACGAATATTGTAATCTGAGACAAGTTTGATAATATAGTATGTTTATGTTAAAACGCATCCTTTTAAAAATTTGACACTGGATAGTTTCTAATATCACCATTAACAGCAGAATATGCAAGCATGTGCAACTTGTTTTGCATTCTTGAACATATTGCACGCTATTTGTATTTTTTATGTCACCTTAAACATTGCATATGTTAGGTGGGTCAGTCGTGCCTTCAATCTTCATTATGTGGTTATGTCCTTTTTTGTATTATAAATTCTAATAAGCCAAATATCTGAACAATGGATGCTTTTTTGGTTCACCTGTTCCCACTTCTTGTATGCATTGGAATTGGTGGAGTCCTTTCACGATTTGAAACTTTCGCGAATTTAACATCATGCTTTGTCACCGAGTTCGTAATGTTGGAATTCATCTAGCCATTTTACCTAACTGTGTCTGTCAACATTCGTCTTTTGTCTGGTACTAATTATCTTTCTCTTCTTTGCTACAAGTTTAACTTGTAAAAGCCATATACCGTTTATTACACGTCTTAGCTATCATCCCAAAAATAGTAATAGGTTTTAAATCATCTAGTATCTACACCTCTTTATACATGACTTGCCCATCATCTCACAAATTCATGGCAGGTTTCCAGTAAAAAACTGTCTCTCATGTCAAACCCCCTGTAAACCACGGCAATTTTACTTCCGGGTAACTCCGAATAGCGACACTTTGATGGAACATTCTGCCATATTTCAAACCACCCCCAAAACTGATGAAATCCATCCCAATATATTGACCATATTATGTATTTAGGCACTATTTTTGCATGTGTTCTAGCACCCAGGGTAATTTAGTGTTTTGACACCTATTATGTCAAATCATATAATTATTGCACGCAAAATACATTTAAAATGTCATTATTTACATAATTTTCATCACTGTTAAATAAAAAGATATTCGGTATGTCTGAGACACACCATTCCAACCATGAGAAAAAATGGAATTTACACATCTAGAGGTATATCCACAAGGCCTTCATCAATACCAATCTTTGTGAAAAGCTCTTAATCGCTTCATTTACACGCAATAGGTATAGGTAAAATAAAACTGCTGTATATTGTTATCTCATCTGATAAATATATTTCGTTGGCTTATGTCACATCATAAGGTTTTTTTCACTACATGTTATTAATTTCTCAAACAGTTTTAAAAGTACATGGAGATGTTTTGTACATGTGTAGTTATTGTTTGCTCTTTAACGTATTTTTAAACTTCAAATATTTGTTATATTTTTATAGGTGACGGGATCGTTAATGAGCATGAATTTGAACACTACTACGTTCAGGTAAGACTTCTTTTATTAACAAAAGCTAAATTTATCTTCGGTTCAGTGAATAAAATTATCATAGTCGTAATAAAGAACGTTGTCGTTTTGTCACACCACTGTCCCAGGTTTGGTGTGGGTTAATTACTCACAAATATTTTAACTTCGCCACCTTCTTTATGTGCCTGTCCCTAGCCAGGAACCTATAATCCAGTGGATGTCGTTATTTTATATTTTAGTGTCACTTTCTTTGCATTGTTTACTTATTTGACCGATAGTTGAATTATTGAACACCTTAGGGCACTCTGTAAAAGGTTGAGTTTTAATACGTCTTATATGGCTGTCTCATCGACAGTCATACCACATCTCCTTTTCTATATGCTGTCGCGTGACAAATGCTTAATTAAATTACAATGAAGCTTAAAAATAATCAAACATTATAATGAAAAAATTAACTTGGAAATGATCATGTGAATTATGCTGTTGAGATACATTTTGTACCACGGTTGCACTGAGGTAAAAAAAAAACCAGAGAAGCAAGACCATACGAGCCAAAACTGCACAAAACGAAAAAGCAAAGTAGAAAAACAAGGAACAGTTGCTCGGAGTACAAGAACTTCTTTTTCAAACAATATTAGTACCATGTGTACCGAAAGCTTAAGTATTCCCCAATCATGACTTCGTGCACAGTACCAGTCAAGAAGCCCTTAACGTCAAAATAAGCACCAAATCATGTTTTTTCAACCTGGTTTGTTTCGGAACAAAACAAGGATAAAGGATTGCATTGATATTTTACAGAAACATATTTTATCTTTTTAGATCTTAAAACATCTTGGACACATTGACCATGGACACCATCACGGATAAAATAATAAAGTAAGATTACATTTTAATTTTTTACCTTCATTTATAAGGCTTTTGTTCCGTAGTACAAATGAAACTTTTCACGTGCAAACAAATACGTATTAACCGGTTTAAAAAAGAAATTAAATAAAACTTACTTAGTAATTTATGATCAGTTTTTGTCTCGCCTGCGACGAAGTCGCGAAAGCGAGACATAGGTGTTACTTTCCGGCGGCGGCGGCGTTAGTTTTTT
>JAULBM010004853.1:0-11886 GCA_032357055.1 Geukensia granosissima | reverse complement strand
CTCTGAAAATTACATTTTTGAAATATAAATTATGGTCTTTCTGACATTTACCCCATATCTTTTCATTTTCATATACATAACACTCAAAATTAAAACATTTCATTGTGGTTTTATTTCTAAAAAAACTACAATTCAATTCACCCCGGGGAGTATTTTTTGAACTTCTTTTTCAATTTAAATGTTAATAAGGAAAGGATAAGAATCTAATGTTCATGCAGTGTTTAGTATCATCCGTTCCCGGAACTTAGAAATGTTGTTCATAACTGCCGAAGTTTGAATAATAATGGTATCACGTAGCTTTTGTAAAAATATTTATTAAAGAAAGTTAGAAGCAATTGGTCAGCGTCAGAGGGCCGCAGAGATTCCGAACGGCATAGTGTTGATCACAACGTGTGAGCAAAGACACAGAGAAGTCTATAATTGGCAAAAACTCTATCCCATTATTAATTTTCTGAGGAATAATAAATATGTTTCTTTCGTTCTTGATCCACAGCATCTCTCTTGGGTTTAACTCGAGGGTAAGTATCATAGAGCGCGGTTATGGGTGGTAACCTGACATTATTTAGAGGATGAATACAATTAATACGAGAGCATGAAAGAAGACAGTAACGAGACAATTGTTGTAAACTCCACTACATTCTGCATTTCCTAATATAAAATGATAATATTCATTACAGTGCATCATCATGACATACCAAACCAACAGTCATCCCTCGCTCATGCTGCCAGTCCTGTTACCTCTGTTCAACTGGAAGCTTTACAGATGGGCTTCAATCAAATGACCGTCGATGAAGCTATGAAAAACCTAGGTATTTTGAATAAATCTTCGAAATCATTTGAAACTTATAAAGGAAAACTACTGGTTCTTGTTTGTAGATTTTAGAATAAATCATTAAAAGTAATTAATAGCTTATAATGCATTTTTATTTAAGGAATAGACATGTTAATATTTTCAGATTTGGCTGTTAAAATTTATGTATAAATTTATAGAAGTAAAATACAAGATTCATGAGATATGTGTGTAATGAATAAAATAATAAAATTTGTTAGATAGCAAGTTCAAATCAAAATGATTTATAAATTAAATTTTTGAAATTAAGTGAATGTTATTTACTGATGAATGAGTTTTAATTTTTCTATAGGGAACAAACCAGATATCAATTTAGAATCGCTTGTTCAAGCAATCCTAGAAATCCAGCAAGGCCAAGCTAGTGGTTACCAGAGCACAGTAAATAACATAGGTTGGTTTAACTTAATAAAATATGCGTTTTCAGCTATGATAAAAAAACGGAATTTAACTACTTGGAAAAAATGTAAAACCCGATTTCGAAAGAATAACAGATTATGATGTTGTATTTTGCAGAACTGCAAGTTTTTTCAATATTGAGAACTCCCCCCCCCCCCCCGAAAAAACAAATAAAACTTTCAATCGCAAAGTCCTAACAAATCATGTGGACTCGTATGCAAAAATTCATCCTAAATGAATGATATAATTAGACAAGCCTAAAACAATTGACCAAACATGAGCAATTTTGTGTTCTTCTCTTACATGAGTTGTCAATTTGTTGATCTTGTTCCACAAAACTTAGTGTTAACTTGATTGTTATAATAGTTTTCAAATCACTAAAGTAATTGGATTTGATGAGGAATGTACATGTAGCATACGAAAATTATCCATATTTATTCAACATTGCATGGTAATTTTATATTTTGTTAATTGCAATGTTTTTTTTCTCGTGTTTGGAGTCTGATACATGTGTTATTTACCCCATATCTTTTCATTTTCATATTGGCTTTTTTAAGATTTTAAGAAATGTTCTGATCTTTTTACCAGAATTAAAAATAGGAATGTCAAAGAACTTTAAATGTATATGTAAAAGTAAACCACTTCAAACACTTCTGATACAATATTTTCCTAGTTGAATAATGTTGTTTTCATTTAGATATTGGATCATTAACTCTGGAAAACAGACAGTTAAAGGACAAAACAAATTGCAAGATGTGTGTACAGCGGCAGGTCAACATTGTTTTTGTGCCATGCGGCCATCTTGTCTGTTGTACAGAATGCAGTTCTCAGATAACACATTGTCCTATCTGTTTAGTACAAATTTTCAAAAAGATTAATGTTTATATTTAAATTTTACAGGCTGTTCACAACTTCACACACATATTTTTAAAAATGGAATGTTTCCAAAATAACTTTTTTCATATTTGAGTGCAGATAATTAAGGCTGTTTATCGTTAATAAATATTGAAATATTATTGACCAAAAAAAGAGAAATTATATTTCAGTTCTTTCATGAAGAATTGAATCTTTTTTGTTGTATTACAGTAATGTAAAAACGATTTTTTCTTTCTAACTACAGATTTAAAACTTTTTATAGAAAATGATGTTGATAAATTTAATGCCATCGTCTTTGGTTACAGTGCTATAAAATGCAGAATTCAACTTTATCAACTTCTCATAACTTTTAACTTTTGTTCAACACTAGTTAAAATATGGTGTGGCTGCCTTAACAATGCCGTCACTATATTCATTTTTCATGACACATTAGAATGCACTGCCTTGAAATTTGTGCTTCATATACTTTTTTGAAATAATACATTTTTACATTTACATTTAAATACAATGCTTAATGCATCTAATGTAAATATTTATAACAAACCCATAATTGTAAATATATAAATATACTTAAAAAACTGAAACAATATAATACATTAATGACCAAATAGTGAGAGTACAGTAAAGTTTTAAATTGCAGGACAGATTTTACTACACTGGACATAAGATTAAAAAAGAAACCTTGCTTATTACTCAAAACATTTAGAATAACATCATATTTTGCTGCACTCCCATCATATGAGGTATAAAAGGACAAGGGCCAACTTCTCGGGAATTATGTTCATTCAATTTTGCATCTATTTTTAAATTACCTGTTTCTTATTTTAAACGATAAACGTCACAGTAAAAATCTAATTTTAGCAGAACAGATAAATTACCTTGATAATTTACTATGGTTTTAGCACGGGCACAATTAAAATTAAGTTTTGTATTTATATTCTAATTAAAGCTTATGTGTGACATTTCAAGTTCAAAATAGAACCAAACACTGGGGTAAAAAAGAGAAAGCTGGTTACTCTTTAAAAAAAATGTCACCTGCAGGATTTGAACTCGTTCGGAAAATATAACTTCGTACATGTATTACATGTACAGCTGTCTGCACACTTTACCACAAGACCACAGTGGACATGTTGTGAATTGCGATTTTAAACGGATATATAGGTAACATCAATTTACGGTCAAGTTTTTTTGTAAAAAGTTGTTTTTTAAGTATGAAGGACCTTGACAACCAAAGTAATTTTTTGTACATGTACAGATAATACAATAAAGTTTCTAAAAATTCGTACTTTTTTCTGGTTATGAAGGTCCTTCGAAGGGGATTCCCATGAGATAATGCCAAAAATCTCTTTAAAATGTTAAAATTGAGCTTCAGTCCATTTTTGTTTCCAATTTTTTTTCCATTTAACACATTTAAAATCGCTAAATTTTGATCAAATATTATAAACAGGTCATTTTACTTATCGAATGTATCATTTCTTGTCGAATAACAAACAATTTGAAAATTGACCCTGTAAGTGAACAATTTTCCGGGGAAATTGGCCCAACCTCTTTCTGTAGAAAATTGTTTGAAAAATTTCATGTCAACTGGGCTGGTGAATACCCTCGGGGACCAATGTTCCACCAGCAGAGGTATCAACCCCGTGGTTTCAAAATGTTAAAAATTCAAAATTGTCAATACTTAATTCCTTTATCAAGCAGTCCATGTAGTGTGACAAAAACAATGTTGTTAGGGGTTTTATCGGCGGGGACGGTAACAAATTTGTCATGTAGTTTGTTAGAGATGTCTGGCAACACTCGGATCGTTAAAGGCCGATTTCGCTTATGTATTCATAGATCCTTTAAACTTGTGTATTCGTATTCTGACCTCACAGCTTTCACCCATTCGGAAAGGGTAAATATAAAAAAAGACTGCCCAATCGTAGTACTACTTTATGATACATTTAGATTGTTAGAAGACACAGGACAAATATCAGAGACTGCCCAATCGTCGTACTACTTTATGATACATTTGGATTGTGAAAAGATACGGGGTAAATATCAGAGAGACTGCCCAACCATCGTACTACTTTATGATACATTTAGATTGTAAAAGATACGGGGTAAATATATTAGAGAGACTGCCCATTCGTCGTACTACTTTATGATACATTTAGATTGTGAAAAGATAGGGGGTAAATATCAGAGTGACTGCTCTCTAACCACAAGAAAAACAGAGGGAAATTACAAATCTAAATTCTCAAAGGATGGAGTATCACTTCTTGTGAAAAGCTCTTTATAAAATCGGCTTCATAAAAAAACGTGTTGATTATATTAACATCACGACGTTCATTCCAGTAATTTTAGAAACAGCGCTGTTTTATGAACCTTATTGTAAAAGGCAATCACCTCTTTACGTTACGGTTCATGATGAGGTTGACTGTAATGTTTTTTTTTTTATCTCGAACTTTGACAGTCACAAAATTACTGAATATCTGAATCTTAGTGGAATTTTTTGTAAGTGTAAGAGATAATTGCGTGTTCAGAATTTTCAAAGTAAGGTTAATTGTGTTAAGTAACTTTAGAGTGTCCTAATATACTTGTCAATTCAATGAAGTATATTTATTTGAATAAAAGATGTGTTTATTAAATGTCTTTAACATTTTCGAGTTCGGCAATGCGAATAAAAAAGATGATAAGTGAGTAAAAGTATAAGAAAGAATCGGGCAATTTTGGGTAATACGTTTGAGTCAAGTTTTTCTAGAGGTTTTTGTGATAATAACATTGATTTGATTTCAAATATAAACCAGAGACTAAGTGTATCTAGTGGCCTCAAAATAACTATTTTTAGTGAAGAGTTTAGTTAAATAACAACATCCCTTAAAATATCAGACTTTTGTAAAGTAATTTAATCTGAAAGTTACTTGAATTATTGAAATCAGTAAAAGACATTTCAATTATAACAGTGGTATTCCAGCGCGACTCGACTTTAATCCGTAAATGCACGTTTACATGTTTTTGAACCTATTTTCACCTTACTTACCTTACCAAAAATGAGTATATAAGGTCTACATTCTCTTTTGTTTGAAATCGCATATTGATATATAAAATAATATTGCCAATTTTAAAGAATGATATCTGTTTCTTCGATTCAATAACTTTAATGCCATCTAATCCACAGAAATGATTGAGAAAAAGTTATTAAAAATTTTACTGTGCGGATGTTTTCTCGTCAAGACACTGAGGTTTAAATCATTGTATCTTATATCCTTTTCTGACGCCAAACAATGGTCATGGATTTTGAGTCTTTATCAAAGTAAAATTCAATAAGGGTTTCAATTTAAATACATGCTGCATTTTTAATTCAAAATTTGCGAAAAGAAAGCAGTCTTCTGTTATTTGAGCTCTTCCAAAAGCTTACAACAGAATGATTGGGTGGAGTGTTCTGTCTGTAGCATTCTTAGTTATATTACAGGTTCATCTAACTGACAGTGCGACTACAAATGCATTTCCATCAACATTTAGGACTAATGGTAAGTTCTACACTTGACAATATTTTTCTTACATACAAAAGTCGCGAAAGCGAGACATAACAATTCAAAATTTCGTTGCTTTCGTCAACAATCTTGTTAACCCTTATTCTTTTTTAACGGCAAATAATCACAAAATATTTATAGAGATTCTTCGAAACTTTTACGGAAGCTTATTTATAACAGAAAGATAACGACCCCATACAAAAGGTCAAAAACAAATAAACGTTTAGACTACATTTTTTCCGTATTATGACAGAAAGTGGGTTTATTTTTTCTTGGTTGATTCATATATTTATAAGTTATAAAAATTTGAAGAAAATCATTAAATCTGTAACTTGCTCTGAAGCATTTGTCAAAATTGTTTACTAGAAATTACAAAAGATTATATCAGGAACAAGATAATATTCTATTCTACAACATTTGAATACATAAGAGCTAAATCAATATGATTCTGAATATTCCTTTTATGTACTGCTGTCTGTAACTACTGGTCAAGGTCTTGTATATCCTCTGACTCAACGATTTCCATTTTGCATCTTTAAAAAACTGTATAAGGTTACCTAAAAACATAGGAGGATAGCGTTTGTGGGCTTTGCGCCTCATTAGCACCAAAATTAACGTTAAGTCTAAGTCAAAAATCACTATTTTTGACCGCTTTCACTGAAATTGGTAAAATTTCAGTGAGACTCCCAGATTTGTTATTTTTCAAAGTATTTGGCAACATATGGTGAATTGCAATCATGAAGAGTCTTTAGATTTAAAACAACGACAATTTGGCTATTTGGAAGTCTCACAGACCTTTTACCTTTTCCAAATATCTCTTTAGTAAAAAAGATCAATGGCTATCAACGTAAGATTCTATATTGAAAAAAGTATGTAATGTATTTGTTCTGATTTGCATTCTATAATATCAATGTACATGCTTATTTGTAAATCGGTCCTGCTCTTATTACATCCTATAACACGGGTGTGGTAATATTGATGTATACAAACAGTAAACATCTTAAGTTGAATGTATTCATTGGAGAGTTCATAATTAGTATTTTCGAGACAGCCAAAGTCAATGTCAAAGTTACAGTTTACTTATCACATTGTTTGATTTACCAAAAGCTTTTGACTCTTTATTGACAAAATTACTTACTGCTTAAGCTTGTTCTTTCAAATTCAGTGAAGGTGATTTTCTGATTGACAACATTTTTTGAGGAATTTGGTGGACGAGTTTTTAACAGACTGTTGGCATACCAATATGGGCACAAATTGTGCGCCCATACTAGCTGACTAGTTTTTGTACTCATGTGAAGCAGAATTCAGCTAAGGACTTCTGCGAAATAAGAAAAATAAATTGGCCAGATCGTTTTATTTTACTTTAAGCTATATCAGTGTTTTTTTGCAATCGAATTATACGTTCAGTTAACATCTCGACCAAATACGTCAAAGCGAATTAGAATTAAAGAGAACATAGACTCAACAAAATCTGCTTCATACATAGATTTATTACTCGAAATTGACCAAGCAGGAAAAAGTGTTTCTAAAATTTTCGTCAAAAGGGATGGCTTTACCGTTCAATTTTTAAACTTCCTATATTGAAGTGGCAATATTCCTGTTTCCCCTACCTATGGGGGTTAATGTGTTCCAGTTGATTCGATACTCTCGTGCCTTTCTGAAGACAGCATTGCTGTTGTCGCATATATTACTACAACAAAGATTCATTCAATCAATGTTGAGATCTCCCTCCTAAAATTCTATGGTTGCCATCTTGAATTGGTTCACCATTATGGTGTCAATGTATCTAAACTAGTTATGGACCTGTTACCTACAATTCACCAATAAGTTAACCTCTTCTCGGATTTACGTTATCCCGGATTGATGCGCACAAGACAAGGGATGTTTTTACCCTTCCGGAGCACCTAATCCCACTCCTTTTTTGTTAAGGAGTTCGTGGATTCGAAGCCTTTGTTCGTCTTGTTTTCGTTTTATACTTTGCTTTGCATAAATTTTGTCCCTTTGGACTATGCACTCTTGATCTGTCACATGGGAATTCTACACTGGATTTGTTTGCAGTATTTAATTAATCTAGTTAAATTTTGGGAACTAAAGACTTAGGACAATTTGACGCAATTTTTATTGCAGCAAAATAAATCTTGAAGAAATCATCCCAACCAAAAGTAATATATGATGTATCTTCCCAAGTCAAAGATTTTCGTTCTTATACAATCTCCGCTAAGGGGATTTTACTGGATCGAAATTCATTTACTTGGTAAGATGCATTAATCCTACAATTGTATACTGTTAATTTGTTATGTGAACCTATTTTCATTATAGACGTTTGTAACCCAGAATGTAAATATGGAGACTGTGTAAACAGTACCTGTGTTTGTGACAAGATATTCCAAGGAGATGACTGCAGACAGCGTAAGTTACAGGCAAAATTTAAAAAAATTTCAATAATTCATTTACAATAAATATTTTTGATGTTATATAAAGATGGATGGATAAACTATGAAGAACAAATTTATGTCCAAAATTATTAAATTTTTGACAAGTCCTGAACAACCAGTCTACTGCAAATGTACATATCAAACAGCAATGGAAAAGAACCTCTGTATTCAAACTGGGTTTAAAGAAATTGGGAAAATTCAAAAGTATTGATACGGCATAGTTCGTGGTAACTTCGACTTTAATATGCAAAATATTCATAGCATAAAGAAGTAATAAAATGAAAAACCTTGATTTCTTTTCCATAAATCTGGTTCCAGTATCATAAGTGAAGTTACAGTTCTATGAAAAAAATGATAAGAGGAAATATCAGCGAGATCTAACTACATCTCTATAAGAAGATGACGAAAAGAAACCATAAAAAGGAATGTTGTATTAAAATCCCTCGATTAAGACAATTGCATCCAATTTGGAACACCTACAATTTACTATTTCAAAGACTGAAAAACAATGCGTGTCTGTGCGTACCGGTAGCATTATTGTTACGGAAATGTCCATGGGATACTAGTTTAAAATATATGACATAAACTAATTTTTTACTTTTAAAAAGTAATATTTGGTGCTGATAAATTCTGACATTGTTAACCGTTGTGTTTTACGTTGTAGCTAAGCCTTGGTTTTTGGTGGCTGTTTGTATAGCGGGGACAATTGTTCTGCTGGCTTTTTTCTGTTGTTTATGCTGTCTCTGCGGAAATGGGTATGTGTTTTTATATATAAGTATTTCCAAAAGCTATAATCTGTTTATTTAGTGTAATTTTAATGTGATTTGGATAAATTACAAAAACTTAGTTAACATGTGGTAGGAAACTTTTAATAAAGGGACACACTCTTATATTGCACTACTCTACATTGAAAAAAGCTGTAATCCAATAACGAATTTCTCAAAAAGGCGTGAGTTTGAAATTAATTGTAAGTATGTGATGTAACAGTTAAAGCAATATTATGACGTTAAAATTTACGATCAATTGACTTTTTCTCTATGAAATCAATCACAGACGTTTACACATTTCGGCTATATCAAGACGACAAACATAACTCATTATACTAAATATGCTGACTTTCTTCTCTAAACCCAATTATACAATCATCAAATGACAGAGGAGGCTTCTTTATTTCAGGCATTGTACATGATAGATGTCCCCCTAGCGCAATTAAGATGCTTTTTGGGGGTTTGTTTTGAAATGTGTACGTTTGGAACTCGGCTTTTCTTCTTTTTGTTTCAAAAGCAACTAACCAGAGGTTATTCCCTGCAATGTTTATTAAGCATAACAAAATTCACCATATTTATTAAACATTAGTAAACTTGTATTTTGGGTCGATGACTCTACTAGTGGACAAGAGGTTCGTGAGGATATTCACAAGCCCAGATGACAAATTTGTCTGCCATGCATTTACCACGTAATATTTTATAGAAATTGTCAGTTATAATTTAATTTCTAAACCCCTTTCTAAACCCCTTCAAATACGGAGAAGAACTCATTCAATGTATTGCAGATGGCAGATGTCCTTCCCGCTGCTTTGAATACAAACTTGTTTAATTGGATTTGAGAACTTCATTTTGCTATGTTGGAAATTAGAATTTTCTGGGTTTTTTTTGGGTTCAAATGCTGCTAATGAGCGGTTTCTCCTTGAAATGTCCATATAACCTTAAAAAATCACCATACTTATTCAACATGGGTTATTCTGTATTTTTTTATATTTCTTTATTATCTGCTAAAATAGTAAAATTTCTGATGTCAACTTTTCCGGAATTATCATATCTTTTTTATATGATCTGAAGTTTTGTGATGAAATGAGGATGAATCAGAATAAAAGCAATAACTCGTCATCTCCAGGGCTGTAATAAGATTAGATCACACTACTGACGGTCAAATCGGACAATTGATATTACAGTAAAAGTATTACAAAACGGAAGTTGCATCATCATGTTGGTAGTACACAATTCGAAGCAGTGATATTCAACTAAATATTCACGAAATAGTGATAAGTGAGAACCGAACCATTTGATCTGTTATTTTAATATTAATTGATTTTTAGTTTTGATGAAAATCTTATAACTTACATTTTATCTTGATTGCAGAGGAGGAAACAGAGTGGATTCTAAGTGATAAGGAGTGGACTGAAGATGTTAAAAATGTCAAAATTTTAATCATCATGATCACAGGATTAGCAACATACGAGATCATTAGTTTGCCTGCTTACTATTTTTACCATATGCATTTAACTAGACGTAAACAGTTTCTAAACACTATTAAAATAATGACAATTTTTTGACAACGTGTGTATTTTAATTTTTTTGCTGTTATTTTACAGTTTTTAATATACATACAATTTAAATGAAGTTTTTAGTATGTTTTTTCATGATGCTTAATTATCGTAAAATAATAAATTTGTTTAATCATATTGTGTCTTGACCATTTTTTTTTTTGACAAATCATGGAAAGAATTTTTTTGGAACAAAACAAATGGTGAGTGTATAAGTTATGTGTAATGGTTTACATACAGAAACTAATGAACACATGCCCAACAAATTCATACTGTTTTGGTGATCAAGTGTTTTTCTTCCTAATATTAACCATAAACACAAGTAAATTATTGAAAAATGTAAATTTATAGTTCATTTAACAAGAACAGAGGAGTTTTTGTTGAGAAAAAAAAGTGGTTTGATATTCCAGTAATAAGTGTACCTGCATCAGAGTGGAAAGTACTTAATAAATGATACTTTACAAGAAAATTTTGTATAATGAAAGGAGAATGATTCAAGACCTATATTTGGCCCCGAATTTTCGCAGATTTTTAATTGAAAGATATCTAAAAATGCCTGAAAAAAGATAAATGTTTAAATTCGGTAGATTTGACAATATTTGTCTATGCAGTTCCAGAAATTGTTCCGAGTAATGTTATAACAATTGAAAACAGTGCACTTGATGCTGCAAAAAATGAAGAATGTTGCAACGAATAATTAAAAAGTCCATAGCTCATTCTGGTGGCAAATAGTTATTGAACAAAAATAAACAATTTTTACAAAGGAGTAGGTTCGGTAAGGACAATTTTCTTCCTCAAAATAAAGTTTAGTATAAAATTGAAGCTTTACTGTTTTTGCAAACTAAAATGTTATATCTTTACTATTAAACATGCAAGATTTCGTGATTTTTACCTTTCAAACTTCACCTAAAAATGAAAAAAACAAACAACAAATAAACCAAAAAAACGTCTAATTTACACTCGTTTTTTGGCTATATCAGTATTACACCTTAATTTTACATATATTATGCAGTTTTATGAGTTGCATCATATATGTAAATATTTTGGTGTAACACAAATGCGGCCAATACTATTAGAGCCAAAAAACCTCTCAAATTCAACAAAAATATTAACATTTTCATCATTTTAGTAAATTTACGTATTTAATGACGTCAGCAATTTAATCACGTGCATTCTTATACAAAAAAATAATGATGAAAATATTTAAAGCATTCATTGTTGTATTCAACAAACATTTTAAGGTATTAATTTACAACGATTTTTATGATGTGCAAATTTCTGGGCCGAAAACTAACCTTATCGAACCTTCTCCTTTAAATTAGAATGGGTGTTTATCAGTAATTGTGGGGTTTCGAAATCCCCTTTTAAAGAATTGAATAATGAAAAAATTGTTTTTATCCCCGCGCTAGCGAAAGCGCGGGGATAATGTTTTACTGTTGGTCGTACGTACGTACGTACGTCTGTTGCCGTTAATGTCCAGGATAATCTCAGGAA
>JAULBM010004842.1:0-11886 GCA_032357055.1 Geukensia granosissima | reverse complement strand
CTCGGATATACACTCATTGGTGACACGGTCAACTTCCGGCGAATTAATGTAGCGCGTAGACACATATCAAATGTCGAAGTACAGCCGAGGGATTGAGGTAGAGTAGCGGAGTCACCCGAGGTTTGCCGACTGAACGGCAACTGTCCGCCATATTTACGAAATTGTTTAGGAACTTTTAGATACAACAGATAAAGAAATTTAAGAAATGATAGTGACTATAGAATTCACTTTGCTAGACTTTAACTTTTTTTCAAGTTCGTTCTTTCCTTTTTTTATTAGACAATGGAACGATTTACAACCAGAATTAGGTAATCTCCCAATAATTGAGCGATTTAAGAAGGCTCTATCGTCAAACGACCATATTCAACCCCCTATTTATTACTCTATTGGTAATCGTTATCTTAACATTTTGCATACAAGAATTCGTCATAGATGTAGAACACTAAATGCTGACTTGTTAAGTTGTAATATTGTTAACGATACTTATGGCGCTTGTGGGTGAGTAGTTAAGAATGTAGTCGTTTTTATAGAGCAAGGGAGCAACTTATAAATAATTTAAGTTTTCTTCGTGAAATTGATATTGAAACCTTATTTTTCGGAAATGATAACTTATCCATTGAACTAAACCGCACAATTTTTAAATCAGTACAGTGGTACATCAAAGGAACTAAACTTTTTGAAATTTGATATGCATTTATCACGACTTCGTTGTTGTTTTTTTTTCTTTCTTTTAGACATGTATATATCCATTTTATCTTCTTCTTCTTCAATTTAATTTTATATTTAGTGATAGTGATATTCTACTGTTGTCCTAAACAGTTGCACAGAATCAAAGTTACAGTATTGACTTTCAAATTATAAGTTTGGTATAGATATTGCTGGCGTATGAACATAATAATTATATATAATGTATGAAGAGGTCTTTTGTTAGTTGTGATAACTTGTGTCCGATTCATTTGTTAATATTTAACAATAAAATAAAATGTTTAATCTAATTGATGATACAATAAAAATCGCGAAAGTGAGTTTTCTCTTTCCCTATGCAAAATCCGGAAGACAATACAACTTTCTCAGATTTGGAGAAACCATTGAATGAATTTGCAAAGCTACTTATTTGTCGTCGACTAAGTACGTCTGGTGTTTTATATGGTATTTTCCAATCCCAAACAGTTTAAAATACGATTAATTTGAAACAGTCGATTTTTTAAGTGAAGTTATTAGTAACTTTCCGGTGGTGTGATACCTATTTTGCCGTATGTCTTATGGACTTTGATTTGTTCGGTAATTGTTTTATATACTTTATTTGACAGAAAAGAAGAATGGAGAATGAAGTGGCATTTGAATTTGGATGTGAAGACTCGCCTTTGATGATGGAAAGTGTTTCTTTCTATGGAAATAATGATATTTGGCAATCAATTATAAATGCAAATGAGGTAGGCTTACAACGGGAAGAAAATCGTGTTTTTTCTTTATTTAAAGAACTGTCACTGTTGATTGGTAGCGTAAACACACCCTTTAATATCTCATGTAACTGGCTTGACACGTTTGGATTGCAGATAATTCTCATATTAAATGTAAATTGTTATAATTGCATTGAACAAGTGATTGGAGCAATCCATCCATTTACAGGGGAAACAGAAAAACCGAATATTATTTTCCCGATAAAACAGATCCTGAAAGGTTATTAACTCGAGTTCTTGGCAGCAAAAGTTTAAATAAATAAACATTTTTTTAATATTAATTTCATTTTCACAAAGGAATTCTCCCAATTCACAAGTGACGACCCTTACAGTAGTGGTACACGCCACAGTGATGGCTCATGTTCAAAAAGATGTTGTGGATGGCATATTTCATCAGATTATTTCAAAGTTATTACTCCTTCTGAACAATACACCATCGTGTTAAGTTTTGGGTTTTTTTTTGCTTATCATATATGATCATATATGGTTTCAAAGTTATAAACAGTGACAGCTTTGAGTTCACAATGCATAAAATTTAAGTTATTTAAAAATATTTGTAAAAATAACAAGCAGGCAGAGGCATAACCAGCTATATATAGCGAAATACATCTGTTATTGTAGGTCAAATGATTGAGTTATCCTGTCTGGTCTGGGATATTGGCTAATAACACCTGTCTGTTACATCCTATAATTAAACTTCAAGATAGTAAATG
This sequence comes from Geukensia granosissima, assembly GCA_032357055.1. Classification (NCBI taxonomy): domain Eukaryota; kingdom Metazoa; phylum Mollusca; class Bivalvia; order Mytilida; family Mytilidae; genus Geukensia; species Geukensia granosissima. The sequence goes on along the minus strand of JAULBM010004842.1, from coordinate 9,713 downwards.
AAAAAGAGGAATTGCCAGTTAGTGCATTTTCCCTCAAAATGTGGATGTCAATATACAAATATTTGGTGTTGCAATGTAAAATGATGTCAATATACAAATATTTGGTGTCGCAATGTAAAATGATGCCATTTTTGCCGATTGACCTGAGGTCATTCTGACAAATCCATTCATGAAATGTACCAAAGAATAACCGATTATGTAATCGATCATTGATCGGTTCCAGTCAACCGATATTAAGCGATGATCGGTTCCAAAATTTTTTCGATTGAACACAAGAAATTACCAATAGTTTCATGAACATAGGAGTTAAAAACCCAGTAAGTGGCAAAATTAGGGGATGAGGCTAAATCTAAGCAATTAACAAATCATCACCCAATTGGTTGAGAAAAATGGTGAGTAATTTAACCAATTTACCCAGTTGAAAATTACCTATGTAAAAGAAAGAATATGAAATACATGGCAAACACGATCTATGTCTTCCATACATGTACAATAACAAGCAGTTTTCAAAATAGCCAAATTTAACTGCAAGTAAACCTCTTTTCTACATTTCTGTAGCTTCATCAGACATGCTAGTGGCCAAAATAACGGAAGACCTGTCCAACTTTTTGAATTTCTAGTTAAATTATGACAAATACAATGAAATAAGATAATCAGTATAAAAATAGGAGATGATTGTCCATGAGACAGCTGCTCACCAAATGACAGTAGAATTTAAACTTCTTCAGGTCCCATTATGGGCTCAAGTCATTAAAAACTGTCTTTCTCTGCTAATCCTGCGGTCACCATAGTAATTGACGTCCATAGTTTCAAGGGAATATTTTTTACTTTGGAAGTAAATTTTTTTCATGAAAAGTTTACTCCCTATAACTTCTCTGCAAAAACTTCTAGACGTTAATTAAATGCACGTAATTCACAATCACACAATTGTAATTGCATTCAAGTAAGAGTTTTTTCCAGGTTATTAATGTTTTTCACTGGGGTTCAATCTTTTATCTGTGTAATGTAACAGGAACTATCAGTGCACATGGGTGTTTGATAAATAACAACAACAACAACATTTATTTCAAGACACTGATCAATATGCAAGGCCTTCTGTTGAGAATTTCTTTGAGCATTAAATTATAATGAATATATAGTCGAGTACATCTACCTGCCAACAGAATGTTGGATTTAAGAGAAAAGGAAAAAAATTGTTTTTGAATTTTACTTCTACAGGTAAAAACATTTACCAGTACTTGTAGAAGTACAGGTACATGTAATATGAAATTTTGACTTGTGCAGATAAATTTTCAAACAGTTAATTTACTCTCTGGGGTAAATAAATTTTGGACGCCTAAATTAAAATATTGACTGCTTTTCCCATACCTACCCATCTAATTTGGCTTAACTAAAAAAATATTATTTTTTTAAACAAAATTTTCTTTAATTAATTGTTGATTTTTGACTAATTTCTTGTTGATTTAGTAATTAATATGTACTCTTGATTGTCATTGAAAAAATAAAATTTTTTCCTACTTCAAACCCACATTTCATTATCATAAGAAGTGGAAGAGTAAACAAACATTGTGTAACACATTAATAAATGTGACTAAGATAAATATGTATTCAAATTAAAAATAAATAATTATCTATGATCATGAAATATGTTTATGGAAATTAATGTGTTAGTTTTTACAATAATTTTATTTTAATAGTAATAAACTCCACACATGTCAAAGGACTTTTGAATTATCTTTTCCCTTCTGTATTGTTAAAAAATGATGCCATCAATTTTATATGCATCAATGGAAGAAAAACTTCCATTGTGATTTTTCATTTAGTTCACATCAAATTGTTTGAGTTCTTCTTTTATTTCACTGTGCTTTTTTAATCATTTGTGTTTGCTTGGCCATACTAATGTCTCTGCGTGTAGATAGTGATGCATTTCCTGGTTCAGCTTACAAAAGCCGACAGTACTTTTCATTATCTGCAAGTTCTTGGGTTTTGCCAATTAAAAATTGGAGCTGTTCTACTAGACTTTTCTTTTCTGTAAAAGTTAAATTAAGTATTAACTTCATCTACATAACATTTTACATTTTGTTTAGTAATAGTTTAAAAAATTGAAAACTAAATATAAAGTCACATCACCAGTGATCACATATCCAATTTTAATTTGTTCACATGTCAACAACTGCTGCAGTCGTATCTATCATGCTGCACTTAAAAAAGAAACTATATTTCAAAGAGGAGTTGGACTTATTTGATCTTATCTAGCATTGAAACGGTACTTGTTATTTTGATGAGAAAATTTTAAGCTGGATTTACGATTTTTTTTGTTTTTATAATTTTACCTAATTCAGAGTCTGCAAACAATTTTCTTTTGCATGTATCTGGTTGAGGGGTGGGTCTGCCATCATCAAAACATAAAGTGTTATCACTGATGATGAACTATTTTGCATGAGCTGAAGACGAATAAAATAATATTCATCATACTTGAATGTCATTTTATATACCCTTTTAAGGTCCTGATTAACTATTACACTGTATGTTATGGTGCATAGCTTTTCTTTTTAAACAGAAAAGTAAGTAAGTTCAGTAACCATGATATATTTGCAATGCAGTTGAAAAACACGGAAATTCATGGAATATAAATCGCAGACCGTAAATTCTTTTTGATTATTATGTAATGTCAAGAGCCAGAATAATTAAATAAACATGTATGTTCAGTATACTCTTTTCACATGTAAATTAAAAAAATATGCATTAAAATTCATTTTCTGCCATGTTCTGCAATACATATTAAAAACACAAAAGCTACTGATTCTGATTTTGCTATTGTGTATTATGTCCCCATGTAAAATGTAAACGAACAGACTCTTTGATTTGGTGGAATCTAAGTGCAAAATATAGATAAATAAGCATGCCTTAAATAAATTTAGAGTAAAATCGGAGCTCATTATGGCATGCATGGCCAAAAAATTGAAGTCTGAAAATGCGAAAAGCTGAAACCAGAACTGCCATTTTATTCCAGAAATTTTTTTTTGACATAAACAGCTCTAGCCTGATATAAAGACTACCATTCCTGAATATTATATAATATATTATATTATATATTTAACATAACATACAAGTACATTGCCATTCTAATGCAAATTAGTAGAAATAAGTTTAATCGGAACATGTTGAAATCTGTAAAAAAAAGTTTTGCTCATGGGTTGTTACTCTGTCACCATCAAACATGTATTTGATTCTATTAAAATTTTGATGGCATCCAGTCAAATTCAACCTTACAAACACAGTTGCATTAGAATGAACAGATTGGTAATTTATTTTAAAATTGTGCATTGTTTGAAATAGACAATAATTGATTATCACAGGCTAATGCTTAAATTGGTTTTTAAACATAATGATATTCATCAACAACGCCTGTTTATTTTTTATTTGTTGAGTTACCTTTTTCCACTGAATTATGGACATGTTTTTCATCATTTTTTTTTCAAACTGTTGCAGACAAATCTTTACTTTGGCATTCCCATCTGAAGGAACGTGTTGTAGAGCCTATTGGTAAATTTATATTTGTACATGTGCCCTTTATTTTTAAGGGGTCAAAGGATTTGAAAAATGTCCTTTTTTAACTCACCTGGCCTTAAAGGCCATGTGAGCTTTTCTCATCACTTTGCGTCTGTCGTTGTCGTCGTAAACTTTTTAGATTTTCATCAACTCCTCTGAAACCCCTGGGCCAATTTTAACCAAACTTTAGTGGAATCTTCATTTGATGGTCCTCTTTAAACATTGTGTTCGGTTTTGCCGGGCACCATCCAATATGGCCGCATGGCTCGACATAGTTTAAAATTGGACCCTATGGGAATTTTACATTTTCATCAACTCCTCTGAAACTGCTAAGCCAATTTTAACCAGACTTAAGTGGAATGTTTATTTTATGGTCCTCTTTAAAAGTTATGTTCGGTTTTGCCGGGCGCCATCCAATATGGCCGCCATGGCTCGACATAGTTTAACATTGGACCCTATGGGAATTTTACATTTTCGTCAACTCCTTTGAAAATGCTTAGCCAGTTTTAACCAAACTTTGGATGAATAGACTTTAGATGTCCCTCTTTAAAATTTATGTTTGGTTTTGCGTGGCACTATCCATTTGGGCCATCATGGCTAATCATAGTTATGGGAATTTGCCACAATGGCCTGATTCGCCAAAACAACTTTGAGTCATGTGAGCGATTACAGGCTCCTTGGAGCCTATAGTTGTATGGTACAAACCCAGGCGCGAACTCACACCGTAAAGGTGATAGGATACAGTGATCTGTACAGGCAAGTTTAAATCAACTACCTAGACCACTCAGCCACCCAGGCCCTGTTTGCATTTTTTACTATTTCTCTTAATTAGCAAAATCATTCCCTGATTTATATAGATAACTAAAAGCAATCACACACCATGAGGTTCCGGTTGGACTTTGTTTTGTTGTTTGAGGAAGCAGGAGGAGGAGACCAACCACAAAACACCTGATCACATACGATTCAGAGACAAGTACTCCAAATTTTTGTGACTCATTTGTTGGTGATATAATGTTTGTTTCAGTCTACTGATCTATTTAATATTTGCTATTAGATGTGGTATGCTTGTGTTAAAAACGTATTATGAACAAAAATCTCCACTTTACACCTGGGAACAAAAATCTTCAACAATGGGCAAATACATTGTATCCACAGCATAAGGTAAACTTGTAAAAGGCCCGAAAAAGCTTGACAAATGTAGCATTAATCGGCCAACTGACTTTACTATGTGAACAATGTAATTCAGGACGAGTGATGATGAGAATCGGCATCTTAGCAATATATTTTGCTTTTGTCTCCGCTGTGAAAAACACACAATTTTTGTTGGTCTTTGGAATTTAACAATTTGATTCCAAACTACCAATTAGTTGAAATTAAAAGCATTTCTATTTTTTATAATCTAAATTCATCTAATAATATCATTCAAAATGAAATAAACTAGTCATTTCTTAAGTTTTAGTTTCAGCTACCGTAAGTAACTTTCAATTTTTCACAGAAAACCTCCAATGATATCGTTTTAAACCTTGAATCATATAATAACCTCGAATTTATTTGAATCGACTGTTATATAACTTTTTTATTGCTACACATCCGTTTAAGATATTAATAGTGAAAACCAAGAGGCTCAGTAAATTATTTATAGATATTTATTGGGACTGTAAATAGTTTTTTCATGGCAAAATGCCATCTGCTGTTCTTAAAACATCGAAGCCTTTACGAAAATTGTTTTATCCGCATAACTGATTTTTTGTAATTTTAGATGATAATTGAATTTTGCACTACTGAGAAATGTTGCACCTCAAACTGATTTTTTGTAATTTTAGATGATAATTGAATTTTGCACTACTGAGAAATGTTGCACCTCAAAATCTCTCATTAGAACAGCTGCAATGAGAGAAAACCTTTTAAACGGAAGTTTCAAGAGGTTGTTATGAATGCAACGCCATCAGTAAAATGTCTCGAAAGGTAAACCTTGATTGATTGATAAAATGATGCTTAACGTCCACAAGAGCTTATTTATTAATGAATGCTTTGTACTAGACCGATCGCATTTTTAACTCACGAAAGTAATAGTCCACAGGAAGACGTGCAACTTTACCCAGACACAGTTTTCTTAATCCGCGCCATTACCCCTAAATACTGCGTGCTTAGTGGAGAAGCAGCAAGTATACCGATTTTAATGTTTTTTTTTGTTTGACCCGACCGGGGATCGAACATACTACATTCCAACCTCAAGGCAATCAGCGAGGCTGTAATGATCCTTGAAGAGTGAAATTTTTGCTATAATTCATTATAAAACAGTAAAAGTGAGGACATCCACTGACAATACAAGTTCCAAGCATTGCACTGGAAACTTTTTTGTGGGAATGTTTGCTTTCTATTAATTCCTATGGCGCCAAAGGGGAGGGGATTTATGATTTGTTTTCTAGTGCAGTTAGAGAAGAAAATTACAGTTATTCATGTTGATTACCTGCTCGTCTTGCAGAAAACACCAAACATTCTTGCAATTTTTAGTTTTTTATCCAATGTTAATTTGTTGTCAGATTTTATGTGAAAATTCTTAGTCCATTTTTGGTTTAAAATTAGTTATCACAAATTACATTTTGTGACAACAGACTCCATCATTTGGCGAAGTAATCTTGCTTTTGTCTTATTTTACACATTTAATATTTAATTATTACCGCTTATTTATATTTTACAGTTTAAAATTTATCCATGAGTTATAAATATTGAACAACTGTGCCCTGTTTGATAAAAGCTAATTTTGCAACCAAAAACTGAGAGATAATTTGAACCTATACTTGGTTAGGAAGGAGTTGTGGAGTAAAGAAGCTTTCGTATTTACTTGAAATTGACACTCATCTTAATTTGAAAACGAGATTTCATTTTTTATAACGGAAGACCCAAATGCCAATTTTATCAAAAATGGATGACGCGTGATGCACAAAGGAAGGTATTTTATGATTAAGGACTATTTTTGAAAGTCCAGTGTAGAATACCCATGTGAGAGATGAAAGAGTGCACAAAGAGACAAGAGAAATTTGGATCAAACTTAAATTTGATAATTGACAACAGTGAAAGTAACCACAGCGAACACAATGATAAAATATTTAATTGGCTTTTTTATTTAAAAAATAATATAAAATACTGCAAATTCAACTATCACAAAGCATGAAATATATACATATAAACATATAAACATATAATGCTGACATTCAGTTCTAAATAGCAATGAGATGGTCATTTGAATTGATTCATTCATGGAATGGGGACCAATTAAATAATTACACATCCTCAGAAACAACCATGACTGAACAAATATAAAATGTGACTACCCAGATTTGAATTGAAGACCCTGATTTTCCTACCCTTTTTCAACAAGGGTCTGGGTCCCTTTGAATTTGGAAAAAACCTTGCGTTCACATCTGAAGTAGGAATCAAAATAATATTTCAAGAATCTTTAACTTGAATTCTTTGTGATTGTCATATCATCAATTTACTCTGAAGTATTTGTTTTCCAAATCTATGAGAAATGTATTTCAATTGTGTGTTTAAAACAGAGCTTCTTTACAGCAAAACAGGGCGACACAAAAATGCAAACCAAGATTTGATTTAAACTGGAATATTTGGGTATATTATGACCACAATGGGGAATTTTATTAATCTTTTAGAATTTGGACATCAAGTTTCCAAAGTGAAAAAAGATGATACTGGATAATTGTTCTTATATCCAACAGAATTTACATGACAAAACACAGACTTACTGGACTTTTCATATACTCATAATGTAGAATTTGAAAAATCTAACTAGACAATTAGTCCAGTGATACACAAGTTTTATTGGACCAAACCAGTTTTTACTGGTGTTGTCTTCGGAACTTTGGAATGACTGGGACAGGGGTTGAAATTGAGCTCCCCTAAATTTTGGAGAATCACTTGAACAGGTGTTTATAAGAAATTTTAAGATTTTTACATTACATGTATATTTTTAAGGATTCCAATGCACAACATGTCTATCAATAGACAGCGAAATTATACACATTTATTCCTGAGAAAAAAAGTATTATTTAAGAAATTTTCATGCCAATTAATATTTAGGAAAATATCCTGACACAATCTTATTAAAATAAGATCTTAGGCTTTTTTATTGAAATCTTTGAGACGGATGATCAATTTGAATTTTACGCCCAATCAGACGTTCTCTTGACCAGAGTTTTTATAAAATATAGTAAGCATGAATAAAAAGACTGCACTTGCTATTGACAATATGATAAAAAGATGGAAGAGATTCCTAAAAATCACACTGGAAATCATGATATTACCTGAGGATAAAGTATGTAATATCACTTTTCCAAGATGAGGTACACATGGAGCAATAAAAAACGGTTGAATACTAAGCATTCCGCTCCAGAGTTTCACAAAAATGTTATAACACAATTAATTCAAATATCACAATAGAAGGAATAAGTTTATTTTAGGATTTTGGCTTTTTCGGAGGTCTTGGTGGCATTTTGAATGAGGGTTTTGTTTCGTTTGTATTTGTTGGTTTTGTAGGTATTGGTGCCGGAGGACGCTTAGATATTGGACTAGGCTCTTGATTTTCCTGTGTCTGGTTTGTAGATGATACAGGTGGTAAAGTGGGCAACGGACGGCCTTCTACTGGCGTCTTTGGAAGTGCCTTTCGTGATGGTGGTGGATTAGGTCGCGGTGTTGGTGTTGGCGTTGTGGGTATTGTAGCTGTTGGATTTGGTGGTGGCAGTCGATCTTTCCGTGGTGGAGGCGGTGCTATATTTGTCGGTGGCGAGAATGAATCTGACGTTCGTGGTGGAAGACTCGGAGATTCAACCTCTTCCTGAACATTTTGTAGAAATTTTTCTCGTAACGAAACTCTTTTCTCTGAACTCTGTAATATAAATGATTACTATAATCGACATACACTTTATTTTAATGAACACAGAGAACGTGCACATTATCAATTAATTTTTATTTACAGATGACAGCTTGAATATATTAAATGGAGATGTAGTATAATTGTTAATGAGACAGCCATCCACAATGTGTAAATCACAAACATATACAGGTTGCTCTAAGGCCTTCAATAAAAGACACATCCTACAGCAAGCTGTAAAAGGCCCCAAAAATAAAACGTGATCCACTTGATTACGGGTTACTGGACAGGCACAATAAGTTAGCTGCGGCGTTACATATTTTGTTAGTACTAAACCCTTCCCCCTAACCTGGGAAATTTGGTTTAGTTCAGCGCAACGAACAGTGAGACATTTCTGGAGGGACTGTGACATTTTATTTCAAATCCCTAAAAAATCCCTCAGACATCCGCAAAACTTGTGAAAAGCACAAATAAAAATAAGCATATCGTTCTAACAGAAAGAAAGATAAAATTGATCTTCCTAAAAAATAATATCCTATACCACATTACAACCCCTGAGCGATATTAACATGTTGAAAACTACTGCCATTTTTATGTCCTTGGTCAAAGGTCCCCAGAATTGAAAAAATACTAATCTAAAAGAAATATTAACAGAAAAAACTACCAAGGGTGCAATGGTAAGTTGTGTATAGATTTTCATTTATAACATTTAAAAAGTCTTAATAATCCCAATTCTTTACAAATGTGGGACAAAGGGCTTCAACATCAATGTTTCTGCTAAAAAATTATGAAAATATTTTAGAGATGCAATAGCGAAAGTTCTCTTCCTTTTAAAGCGTTTCATACTATAATATATCAAGTTATAACACACAAAATTTGTTTAAAATAACATTGAAACTCATGCCAATTCTCTAATTCATGAAAATGAAATAAAAAGTCATTTTGATATAATGTTTTAAACAATCTTGTTTACATGAATTTCACACATCCAACGCCGGGAAAGACATTTGAAATATGACGAAATACAGACATTATTGCAAGTTGAAAAATAGTCTTAATAAGAAATATATTCTGTACAGCAACTGTAAAAATATACTGTACAATACCTGAAAGACAGGCTATTCAGTAACTGAAAACATACAATGTAACTGAAAAAATATACGGTACAGTAACTGTAAATAGAGGCTCAGTAGGCTGAGCCTGTATCGCTCACCTTCCATTTGGCAAAGAAGTTACAGAGGAGAAGATTTTTTAATGAATCAGCCAATCAGAA
>JAULBM010004841.1:0-21839 GCA_032357055.1 Geukensia granosissima | reverse complement strand
ATATATTTTTTGTAAAGTCAATATTTAGACCTTTCAAAAGTTACCCTTAATGTCTATTTGAATGTATAGGAACATATCTATAAATGCGTTTTAATATGAACAATGGCTATAATCTTAAATCGTCAACAATACCCTTTAGGGCTACAAAAAGACCCCCAAATCACAAATGCGTTCCAAAACTTGATTTTAACATGTTTGTTTATAAATGGAAGGCTTTAGTTGACCTAAAAAGTTGTTCCCATAGAGATGTGGTGTGCACCGGAAAAGGGACAAAAACTAGTTATTACAGATTTTAAGATATGCGATATTTCCATATTGTGATTACATAATTTTACATTTATTTCTTTAATATCGTCGATATTTTTGTTAGGAATTTTAGTACATCGATTACGTCATCTGTTATGACTGTTATAGATGTATGAAAATTAACTGCACTTTATCTAAGGTTCGTCCCGAACTTGCTTTGAACGTATTCCTTATGGTATTGTTGTTTTGTATTAAAATGTACAGACAGTAAAAAATATCAAAGTGAGATTTTGTGTATAGAATATGAACGCGAAAATCTATTTTGTTTTAAAATATTGAAATGCGGTTTACCAAGTACATTTAATACCAAATGGCAACATTATTAGGTACGTTAGCAAATATATATATATATATATGGTATGGTATATGGATCATAAAATCTATCTCTCGAACCAAATTTATCCTTTTGAGAAAAAAAACAAATGACTTGACTTTAATTTTACCATCTGTAATGTGGATTGATATATCTTACGCATAAAAAATGATATATACAGCCTACCAAGATACATCTCACCAACTATACAGTAACAGATGATATGCTTAATTTTACGATATCTACCGCATAAAAACATTAAATACAGCCTACCGAGTTACATTTCACCAATAACGGGTGATACCTATCTTATATAATACTATCAGATTATTACATGGCATTTTTCATATCACATGTATAATCAGCCCTAGGTCCAATATCAGCCCAAGAGCCGAAGGCTCGAGGGCTGATAATACATGTGATATGAAAAATGACATGTTAATTATGATCTTTTTATCATATGCATCAACAGTGGAGAAAAAAAATACTGTATATTCATTATATTTTTTATCTCGAAGAAACAAAAATGACAAATAACATTTTAAACTGTTTTCTTTTCACACTCGTTTTCCTAATTTCTGATGATTCACCGCTAGCTTAACTTGTAAAATGCTATGCCGTCCTCCGGTATTTCGGAACTTTATTTAACATATCAATATGTATGCAACTCATTACAGGAAAAGCTTTGATGGTATTTACCTTGTTAACTGAATTTTAGTAGAAATACCGGAAAGTGCCGACGTTAAACGAAGAAGGGTGTGATAACGTCACGAAGAGACCTGTGATAAAAACCGGAAGCAGTTAATAACAATTTGATATCAGCCCGCTTATGCAATTCTTTTAAAACAACGTTTTTTTCACTTCAGATCACGTATATTATTCAACAGTAAAATTTTCCCTTTATTTACTATAAGTATATGATAAATCACTATAACTGTGGAAAAACCACTGATAAGTAATACACTGCTATCAACCAGTGTAAAAACTCAGTGACTAGTCATAAATGATAAATAACAGCTTGCGTCAAATTAAACACTTGCGTTACTAAGATATCAAAAACATTTTCATAGTCATAAATATTTATTTTTATAACAAACAATAAATATTGACTCCAAATAAAAATTTGAAAAATGACCGTTTATATACAATTGAAACATAAATATATAATACAACAATAACAAGATAATAAGACTATCCACCTAATTTTCTACTTTCCTTTGTATTAAGCTCTATTTGTAGGGCTTGTGCTATCAGCCCCATGTTTTACTAATATTACTACCAACAATTCACAGGTTGCTTTGTCATAATAGCAGGTACTGAAGTTTAACTTACCATTTTGAAAACTTACATCGTATGTTCATAGATACTTTGTGGAGGATTTGCCACTGTTGTAACCTGTAATTTGTCTGGTCAATGAATAAGAAAGCAGCTTGATAAAAAAATCATGTATATGGTCTACTAGTAAATACTCTTCTTCGTTTGATCTGATTATTTACTTTTTGTGATATACGCTTTTTAAAAACAATAGAAAACAGCGGACAGTGCAACTGAATAGGATAAAATGACAGTCTAGTATCATGAATATTCTAAAAACAATTTCAATTATAAAATTTGATGCAAGAAATCAATATAAGTTATGATTCCACTTTTTTTAAACCCTTGTAAGCGGGAAAACGTTAGGACTTTTAAACATGACATTAACAAACAACTAGGAATTTAGCTGCTTTGTCTGCTTTCTCACAAAACAAAAATAATGGTGTGAAAATTTCGACTGCTCCTGGAAATGTGGTGGTTAGGTAAGGTCGGATATCGAGCCTTACAATTTTAGCATGGTTAAACTTGCAGACAATGAAACTGAACGGCCTATTTTTATAACCGACCAAAGGGGCAAAACAATTTGAAAACATGTGTACGAATGCACATCTTTTTGGTTTTGAAACGTTGAAATTCTACTAACATGAATTAACATGGCAAATGAAATCAGACACTTTATTTTTGCTGCACAGCTGTCGCTGCATTTTGTAATTCGTGGTGTTTACTTGACCATTCTATCTTTATCCTAAGCGAAACATTAACAGGGTACCCATAGCCAGTCAATCATAGTGAACATGACTGAATACCTACAATTCTGAACTTTTCTTTTCACTTGTCTTTTAAATGAAAGAAGGCCTGTTTCAGCTAATCTACATTCAGACAAAGGAAGCTGGAGGTGGGATTGATATTTGTATCTCTGACAATATTGCCGATTAAAAATACTACTATTGTTAACTTATCGAAAAATATGGTTGTGGATTGATCAGTATAGTGAACAATTATTGTAAGTTTCACTGAACTGAGTATTTCATTTTTCACTATATTAAGAAGAAACATTGAAGATATCTTCATTATTATAAAGTGCTATGTAGAAGCAGTTTGGGTAACTTTTGAATATTTCTGATTTTTATACATACTTTTTTTCTACACTTATATGAAAAATTGGATCATTTTGTCAATTAACATTTAACTAATTTTGCTCGTATGATTTGTGTTTTTTAGGAAATGTAAATATTTTGATAGATTTTTATCTATTGGCATACATTTATGAGCAGCGCTATAAGCCTGGCAATATATAAGAAATGCAAAATTGGACGTTGTCGGAACATACTCTTTATACAAAAATTAGCAATTTTTCAAATGAACACGTGCCAAAAGAGACACCTGTTACGGTGAAAGTTTAATTTCTTTCCAAGTTCCCTTTTTAAATTTTGCTTTAAGAAAAAAATAGACAAAACGCATGAAAACATAGACAATCATAATACATAGTTTAAAAATTGATTTTGCTAACCTACATGCGGTTTAGCATTACCAAAAAAAACTTAAAATCTTAGTAATGTTAATCTGAAAAATGTATAAATCAATTAAAGTTAGTAGTATAAGAACTTAGTAATAAATAGCATATGAGAAAAAATGTTTTAGTCGAAATAACTACATAAAGTTTTTTATGCAAAATAGGATGGTCAGAAAAGCAAGACAAAAGTACTGATGAATTTAATGCTTTGACGTCCAATTGAACCAGGTATTTTTTTACTGAAGAGGAATTAACTGAAGACTGTAAACCCATGTTAAATGGAACTGAAAATGGTCTTTATGCTCACGAAATAATTGATAATGTTCACAATTTTCTTGTGTCTAATTCCCTTGAAAATAAAGTATAAATTTGGGAAAATGGGAGAAAAGTTCTGTTTTTCCATTTCTATAGCTTATTTTTATCAAATTATCTTAAACGCTTTTAAGAAAACAACTAAGAATATATCAATATTATAGATTTTTAGTAATTTTTACACAATTTCATCATTTTTTACAAATTATTTGAACCCCATTCGCAATCAAAAACGTAATAATGTATTTCAGTTTTGCAATTGTGCTGTGGTCTGACATGAATTCTTTTAAGAAGACCGACCATAAAAAGAAATATAAAACACCCCACTGCACAATAAAAAACTCAAAGCTACATGTTTATTTGTGGTAATGTCGCATATATTTGTTTGGATGGAATGTGACATCAGAAAAAATAACTTATTGGTACATTATACCATCGTTTTTTTCTAATATAGTGCTGCTTAAAAACAATCACAACCTAATAACACCAACATTAGATCATCAACAATATTTAGTTTAAATGTGATATGTTTAGCATCATTAAGTTACAAGATGTAACAAGAACAATAAGTATAATTTTCATATTTAGAAAATTGTATTTCATGTGATTTATATATTTTCATCTTCAGTTAGAGCTAATCAAAGCACTGACAGTGATATCGTTTATAAACAGTTTAATTAAACATTTCTTTTTCTTGAGGAAATCCTCAAAAGCAAAAGTTTTATGAAACTGAAGCCTAGTAACCGAATTAAAAAAGAAGACTCCGCCTGTCTTTATTTGCAGTTGTTTTTTTTTTTTTTTTTTTTTGGTAATGTAGTGGTGTATTTTTGATAAATTCAATATAAACGTTACGACGAAGAAGATAAGAAAGGTAGTAAAACATATTCTTTCTGATATTGTTTCATCTATTTGGGGAAAGAAGACATACCATTTTCCAAATATGTTACAATAAATATTTTCCGTTTTGTAGTTTCAGATCAACAGAACGTATATAGTTCTGGCATGCCACGTACAGTAGTTTAACTATGTTTGTTATAAAAAAACATTTCGTGTATTTGCAATTACAATAAATTATTTCAAAATGTACAATAATTACACGTAACAGTAAGCTGCATTTGAAGATTTGTATAAATTATAAATAAAATATGTTACACGTTGGAATGCATCATCCGACATTCAAAATTATCCATTTATCACCTTATGTACATTAAGTTAGATAATTACCTGCTGCACGTGTTTGAGCTCAGAAAAAAAAACCAATTTTTTAAACTCAGTTTGGCAACATGGTGCTACGTTTCATAAAACATCTCAAACTGAGCTTGAGTTATTCCTCATTTGTTACCCATTGAGCTGAGGAATTGGAGGAAGTGTTTTATGAATCTGAAGCCAGATCTTTCCTCGTTATATAAATATATGAAAATATGCTTCACGTAAATATAAAAGTACTGTTGCTGGACAAAAAATAATCGATCTTATTATGTATCGGAACACAATATTGTTTTGCAGTAGAACTAACTCTCCAAACATTTGCTCCTTCTGTTGGTCGCTTTGGATCCTTTGGTACTATGCGCACAGCATCTGGAGATCTCATTGAAGGATCCTCATCAAAAAAGTTATATGGAATTAGAAAAAAAGATAACTGAGAGCCCACAGCTACAGTGTTTGGTAAATTTTCCTTGTGTGGTAAATGTTGAGTACCTAACGTAATCCAGGTTACAAGGTCCTAAAATAACAAAACGTATCATTTAAATTTTAAGAAACATTTTTTCAGGACTATAAAAGAAGAAACAGTATCTTTATGTAAAAGTTTACCATTGTCGTACCAATATTGTGAATTTCGTTATGCCTATCATGGAGAAAACTCTCATTAGCAACATTAGAACCAAAACTTAGTTGAAGTACTCATATAAAAAAACTAGTGTAGCATTAGGAGTTCTAGCATGAGCAAAACAATCGTATTTATTTTTGTTATTTTTGCTGGTGTGTGCGCATTGTGTTTTAAAATTCCTATATTTTGAAAATTGATATTAAAAGTGTTATTATTTGCTGCAAATAATATTTGAAAAGACTTTTTTCAGGCTTCCATGTTAAAATAATTACACTTACTTCATCAATAATATTTTCGTTATCTTCTGAGTAGTTTTTGAAGTTGACCACTGGGTCTTTCGCATCCCACATTGCAAATATCGAACTGCTGCTTTCCTCATCATCTTTCCTTTTGGTAACGACCATCTGATGCTTTGCCCATGAAATAGAATTCGCAAACCCATAGTCATCTGGAAGCAACATTTTTGAAATTCCATTTAGTTTGATTCGTATAGATCGGGGCAACCCTTCCCTTGTAGTTTCATTATAATTGGAAATAAGAAGATATTTCGGTGTCTCAAAGTTGAATTTATATTGAGCCTCTTTTTCCGTTTTTCGGACGTTCCTTTCATAATAAGATTGGTGGTGATTTGTATTAAACCATGGGTCTTGTTTGTATTCGGGTTTTATGTCTAGTGTTTCGTAACGATTAGCTGCTCCTTTAACATCTATGTCAACTTTGAAATGAAAAAGATGATTATGTAACCCAGCTTGCATGTTTTGTTGTAGATGCCCTCCGTACGGTTCCTCCTGTGAAAAGTAGAATGATGTACTCAGATATCCCGTCAGTGAAACCTTGGTTTCAACAATGCCATTTTGATGAAATATATAGTCTACAATGTAATCATAATTAATAACAGACATGATGGTTCGTATAACAAGAACAGTGTCTGTCGCCGCAGCATAAAATGCACCTGACCGGCCATATGCTCGATGTCGTCGTAAAGGTGTCTGATTATTGTGTTCAAAAATGCAGAGAGAATTTTCATAAGTTCTTTTCCCATTTTCATTTGATGAGTATAGATGAACGTCGAGAAATTCAGCATTTTCAGGACAATCACTACCTGGAACTAACCCACGATGTCGTGTTCCAAAGAGTCCAGCCCCATCAGCATAATGAAGCATTCTAGCAGACGGCGTGTATCCGGAATATATGACAATGACCTCTTGAAGACTTATCTCGTAAGCAATCATTTCGTCATCAAATGTAATGTCAAACAATTGAAATCCATTTGTTGGAGACATTCTGTGACGAATTTTCCAAGCCATGTAAACAACAGTATTGCCAGAGACAGCAAATCGACGACCATCAGGTTCAATCTCTATAGGAGCTCTCTTTTCTGAAGATGACAAAGAAGGTTCTCGCGTATTAAGACTGCTGTACAGTTCTGCTTTTCTTTCAGGAAAGCTTAGTCTGGTTTTGTTGATATTGCCACATCGATATTCATTGAGAAAAATCTCTAATGAGGGGAATAACTTGTTTGCATACCAAACTTGTTCAATGGTCCAATTAGCGGATGAACTGCTTGTCATATCAACCAAAAATTGAAAATCTACTGGATGTAATGTAAAAAACTCAACATCATAGGCAAACCAAAACCAAGCTTTTCGTTTCCCTTCTTGAAGATAACCGCTTGATATAGGGGTCATTGAAAATCTAAGACATTGGTCACCACAGTTTGTAGCCGTGGCATTGTAACTTTCCAGTAAAACATGTCTGGCCTCGTTTCCAATTCGAGCTATTATATGTTTGTAGATACCCATGAACTCGTATGAAGAAAACGGCCTGTAGATATGAGGGATTCTTGTGTGTCTTGAAGTCACGTTGGCTATCCGGGCATATGACAGATTCGGCAAATTCCCAACAATGTATTCCTCTATCATTGGAGGACTGATATCGCCTCGAAAGATTAGTACTTTTGCCCTTCGTATTGGCTTACTGCCATTGTTTCTTACATATTGAATTACTTCATTTTTAGGTGGAGGTTGTAGTTCAATCGTGTGAATAAAGCTGTTTTCGATATTAGTCTTGTCTGGTTTAGTTAAACGCAAAGACTTAATTGAGTATAAAAAATTCAAGACAAGATCTATTTCCTCAAAATTTAATTGAGAAAAAACATCATCTTTTTCATCCATTCGTTTCACATGTGGAAGCCCAATTTCAGTTGTTAATGAGGAAATTTTGGAATCCCTTAACACAATTACAAGAAGACTCATTGTCATCGTAATAAATATTAACGTAGAAATAGCAAATATCAAGGATATCCATTTCCATTTTCCACCATTGTCAATCCAACTTTTCATAGTATGAACGGTTTTCTGAAAAGATAAAGAACCAATTATTTAAATTTCAGTTTTACTATTTATTCGGCCACCAGGTAGTTTATCTGAAATTTCACTTCGCCCGATTTTTTTAAAATGTTTAACAGCGTCAATATACAAATGAAATGAGTAAAACATCAAGGAGACCATTCATTTCCGTAAGAAAATTGTTGAAAATAGAAGTCGCCATAAGACCTTTAACAAAGGTTGAATACAACCCCCTCTGGTGAGATCCAAACAAATTAAACGATAAACTATGCAACTTTTTTTCTCAATGGTAAAATTATTAATACAAAAAAGAGTAAAAAAAAGTCCGAACAATGACCTTGACTTAGGATAGGCTCACCATTTGCTAGTATTAACCCCACCCCTCACATAAAGGCCAAAAGTAAAATAAAAGTAACCACAAGTATTAAAGACATACTGTAAAATTATACAAGAGTACACAGAATCCAATTAAAGATTACCTTAACAACAATTATATTTCTTAACAAAAACTTATGCAAATTGAAGACATCTCTAAAGTATGCGCGCAGTTACTGAAAGCATGCTTAAGACGCAATTTCCTTTGATTAAAGATCAAGTTTCTCAATACGAGATGTCCACAAACACAGTACGTCCGAAGATTCAATACTTCATTGTCAATAAACGTGAGGGAAAACGAACATGCTATAAAAGCACCTATATAAGGATCTGTGTATTTTTGTCGAAATGGTGTCAATATTTATATTTAAGATTCAATGTTCTGATAACTTTGTAAAATGTGTACTCTTTGTTAATAAAATAATTCAAAAAATGTAAATTTGTTAAATGTAAATAGCACATGCAATTGTAGTAAATAAATTGACTTGCTTCATGTCCAAAATTAAAATCAAGTTATTTAAAATGATCTTATCAAGTGAGAAATTTCCATTAATTTAAATCGTGTACATGGATAAACAAAAAAATACCGATTACCAACTTGAGACTTAAAATTCATGATGACAAAAGATGCTTTATTTTTTCTCATTCGTCTGTGGTTTCGGTCCTGAAGTCTTTCTAAATTTGAAGTCCCAATATTAAAAATTTCATTATTCTGTATGCGTATTTATAGGAAGCTCACCAGGAGCGTTGGAACCAAAAACATAGGAAAGCCGAAATTCAAAATGGATAGAAGTAGTATTCATATCAAAATAAATCGTAAGAGGAAATTATATCCAGCGATCTACCATGTGTAATACAGGGTATGAACTCTTCCATAATGCAAACGGTTTAGAATTTGAATAAATACCGCAAATTTATGCAAAAACAAGTGAATTTCTTCGTCAGACAAGTCTAACAACTGGGCTGCTAAATTATCGGGGACCTTTAGCCCACCAACAGTAGCATCCAGTGGTTAAAAGTACATGATTTTAACAATGATTAAGTACGCAGTTGATTAATAAACCATCAAACTCATTTCTCGCATTTATAAGTACGTTTGGGGAATAACTTGTCGTTAATATACGAAAGGAGCGTTTGTAATCTTTGTTTGGATAAAATGCCAGTTGTTTTGAAAATAAAACAACATGTCAGTAAATTTATGTACTTCGTAATAATCTACACCGATCTTATTTTCTATTTATACACGGATATCAACATTCCAGTCCAGCGAACACTGGAACTGACTTTGTTCTGAAGCATCGTTCCTAGATGACATTTGCAATCTAGCGACCACCAGAACTTTGTTCTGGAGCATCGTCCCATGGAACTTTTTGTAATCCAGCAAACATTACAACCGAAACTTTTCGGAACACCTCAATGCAGAATGTATCGTTTGACGAAAACGATATAGTAAACGGAAGTGACGTAGAAAACCTCTTATTTCCGGTAAAAATTACTTCCTCAAAATACATATTCTTTTAAATGATTATTTGTGTTTCAATTTATTGCTTTTTGTCAATAAATTCCAAAGAAAGTTGATAGTTAAGTCAGTTTTGCTGACATTGTTAGATTTTGTCTTCACAGACAAGAAATTTCTTATTTTTCTAAATTCAAAATCCTTTGAGATCGCTCCGGCACCGAAACTTTGCGGTACACCTCGATGCAGTATGTATCGTTTGACGAAAACAAACTATATAGAAAGCGAAAGTGACTTAGAAAAAGCGCACAAATTTCTTGATTTTCAGAAACATATTGTCATTTATATGTCCCCATCTATGTCCAGTACTAAACTGTATATATTGTGATGCTAATTTCTTTGAAGTCGGTCATTCTCTTAATCCCGATACCCTTTATGGGGGCGGAGCTTACTGTCTGTAAACCTTAGTTTATATAATGCATTTTTTAAAAGGTAAAAGGTGTAATCATTTTTTAATCTCAATCAAAGGGTGCAAAAAGGTGTATTTGGTTATTCTTAACAGAAACTATTTTCTTTTTATATTCTTTTCAACAGTAAATGAACCTGGAGCAAGAGAAACGTCTGTACGGGATTTAAAATGTTAAAGGAAGATTATTCTCTTGGCAGGCTTTTAAAAAGGTCTTGTAGAATGCACATACAGTAACATATAATTTTAAATGTAATTACATTTCTTTCTCATCTAAATGCAACAATTTATACAAGTAAATGGTTCATATCATTTCATTTTGAAATTTTTTTTTCATAGACAAAAAAAAAAATACAGTGGGAAATTCCCCACCTAATACAGACAAGTTTATGTGCCTGAAAAGTATCTACTGAGGGCAGTACTTTAACTTGTATATTTTAATGGACGACTCGCATGGTTCTACTTCATGTAAAAAAATAAGTAAAATATTCCAACGATAAAGGCTTGAAATAACCAAAAATCTATTCTAAGGAATTAAGGTTTACAGACAGTAAGTGTACTATAACTTCCAATTTATGAAAGTTGTACAGAGTAAACATACTACACGTCTACAAAATCCTGATTACCAGCATAGTTATAAGACTAACAATGACCGCGAAACCTGAATTTCCAGGTGTCTTTACTTATAGGTCTGAATCACGATTGAATGACTGATAAAACTAACTTTCAAGAGGAAGAACAGCAATAACAATCTGTACTTTAATTTTCAGAAAATATTCGAAAGGTATTGAATAAAAGCCAAAAGAAAACATCATCAACTGCAATAGTTCACCAGAATAATCGCCAAATACTCCTTTCTCTCATATCTGGTTTTAATATTGTGTTAGAACAGGTTCCCCATTTTTTAAGTTTGGTCACGAATTCTCTATTTAGCAAATCCTTCAATTCATTCGCTACCCTAATTCACATATTAAATGCAGAACCTAGTTCTAAATATGGTAAAACATTTAAATGTCTTCAAAAAACAAAATTTAATTAAAATTCTTAACATGTAAGCCTTTCACAGTATTTTTTCAGGCTTGAACTCCACTGACGATTTCGACAGTTCGAGCTTGTCTTACTTCTCTCAAATAAAATCTCATTGAAAAAGAATGTACGGTTATTAAAATATTTTATATAATTTGTAGAAGTATTCTGATGGAAATACTTAATTTACGTGCATACATGCCTGTATTGAGACAGTTTATTGAAAGACAGGTGCTAAATAAATTCAGCATAACAAAGGGGTGCAATTTGCAACGTCTGCCAGACATCGACATTCAGTGCAGTTACATTTGTAAGATTTTCAGGTGTGTTGTTAATTGTTAAATGATATGTTACTTTAAAAAGGTAAAAAGGAAGAAGGAGACGGCCTGTCACAATAGAGAGAATTTAAACCTAGACTTACACAAGGCCTTTACTAAGGGTGGAATCCAAATCCCAATGAAGAGCTCCAAATAGCTTCAATCAAAGAAGTATCACACGAAAAATATAAGACAGAAAATCGAAATATAAATAAATGCAGTGTCAAATAGCATTAGTGGGATGTAGTGGGAATGGGTTTTCAAAGTTTCAATAATGTTTAATTTATATCCATTACAAGTTTATTAGATGCAACTTTGTATTTTATATTTTCAACGAATCATTTTCTAATTATAACTTGTGTTTTCGTAGAACAAAATCGATGATGATGATATCTGTCTTCTGTACAATTTCTGTTAAAATTACTGTTCTGTTTACCTAGGCTTAATTAAACGCGGATTTACCTGATCAACATAAGCTAGAATACAAATAGCCTGTTGCGTTCGCACTTGCGTTGTTTTTTAAAGTAGAAATCAAAAGAATCAAACTAACTTACTAAATATGATGTCAATTTTAATCTACATTTTTGCGTTCACACTACAACTTAGTCCGGATTAACTTTATGCGGATTAAGATAATCCAGATTAAATTAAACCTAGTGTGAACGCAATGTGACTCAATTTACTTTTACCTGAGTTAATCCAGATTATCTTTTGTAGTGGGAACAGGCCCTAAAACTCTGCAACTGCGGCTATAGATTTATTTTCGAAGTACATCTCTGTTTCGATGACAAATTTGTTTAATTGTTTTAGTGGCATGGAAAACGATATTTTAGTTGTAAAAGTTTATACCTATAAGATGTGAAATCAGAAACTTAAGTGCAAACGCGAGCAAATTCCGCGAAAAGTACATAAACGATTTGATCATTAGAATAACATAGTTATTTTTTACATGTTTTATTTTGGGGGAAATAAGAAATTGTCGAAATTAGGTTATTACTCAATTTTTTCTTATAGTGTTTCATTGATTTAAATGTTTCCATCTTTGCACAAATAAAATAATTAACTTATTCAATATTTATGTAAATATTTTTGGTGCAAGAAATGAGAAATGTGGAGGTGTCTAATTTAACTGCCACAGAATTCTAATTTTTTGCTAATTTCTTAAAATTTCGTAAAAAAATGAATTACTATACATCACTTTGCGTCAAGATTTGATCACTGAAGGGATATCACATTTTTTAAAACTTTAAACATCAATAGACATAATAAAAGGAATTCGAAGATACCAAAGGGCAGACAGAAATCGTTATGTCGGAAGACAGACAAGATCATGGCCAACAAAATGAAACGAAAGACAAACATATAGAACACACAACACTACACTGAAAACTAAAGCTGGAGTAACACGAACCCTACAAAAACCAGGGTGAGTTCAGGTGCTCCGGAATGACAATGAGATTTTGCCGAAATAGGCCCATAAACGCCTAGACCTTTGGATCTTTTTTATCAAAATGATTGAGGCTGGTCCCTCCGACAAAATTATTTTGCCGAGATGTTCAGCCCAAACTATTCAAATTTCTATAAATAAGAGATTTTTTGTCAAGAAATTTGGCCCATGATTTCTAAAACAATAAGGCATTTTTTCGTGAAAATCCATAATTGTTTGGGGTTTTACATCAAAAGTCCTTGTTAGTTTTGATTCTTCTCAGAGAAAACTAGATTTTTATCTTAAATTGTTAAAATTTTAAAAAGTAAAGAGCATCGTTATAAAATTATATGATCGTCTTGATTTAAAGGCTTAAATAACGCATTCGTAGGCATTCTCAATTAACTAAAACAATATATGATTTCATGTCAGACAAGTTAGACAACTGGGCTGGTAAATACCCTCGTAGACCTCTGGTCCAGATTGGCATCGACCCAGTGGTTATGAAATACATATTCGCTCTATATGCTGCCCGCGTAATTCAGGAATAGTAGAGTTAGAACCAAATCAAAGGAAAGCAGATCAACCATCTAAAAAATTCAACGCTCTCTTTCACAAGTTGAGTCTCATATATGGTCATGATGAATGAAGTTAGTGGGAAAAAGCTTCAACACGACGCACCCTAAAAACTAATTATACAGGAAAAAACCGTTTTTGTCTAAATCATAAAATTCAAACGTCTAAATTATATTGACTGATAGAAAAAGTTCGACCACAATCTTAACACATGCAAGAGTATTATAAGTATCTATTTTATTGCTCCATAACGTCGTTGACACCAAAACTGGTGCACTTACTAATAATCATGGTTATTCAAAGCCCAGAAACCGATTGGCTGACTGTCTGAATACGCGCGAAAGAAAATACGTTCAGATAATAGAAAATTATATCTTTAAACCTTTAAAAGCTGCAGAAACAAATTATTCTTCAACATGTGCACTTATACAGAGAAATGTTTTGAAGGATTGCTGTAATTTCGATTATTTAAATGTCTAAACTTTACAATAATGTAAAAACACCTAGACTATATTATTCAATGTTATGTTTATTTTAAGTGATGATGCTATTTACGTTCGTCTTTATCAACAGCATCGGTGACGGAATATATTACAGTCTGACATAAATTTGAACGATGATGATAATTCCTGATAGTAGTGTATATATTTATGAATGAATTTGTAAATATGTATTGATTTGGCAACTGTTCAACAGATTATTCACATGTTATGAAAAATAGTACTGACAATCCAATGGATGTCTTAAAGGTCTTCTTTCTTCCGGTTTTTTTTTATTGGTTGTTGTTTGGTGACGTGTCTATCAATTTGTCACCTTTTGATTTACCCGTTTGGTTTTTATGAAATGTTCGATATGTCTCAGCACTCCCATCAAATGATAATTACAGAACATTTGAAATCTAAAAAAAACACCTTTAATTAATGTAAAAATGGTAAATTAATAATCATTATTTCCTAGAAAGCAGAAAATCTCACCAAATATTATATACATCGTTTAATCATAACAATTTTAGTTTCAAATCATTAAATCTTTTTCGGAGGGATGGCACGTTAGAATATTTTTATCCACTATTTACACAAAATAAGAAATGACCAAAGCAGGTGATTGACTTGAAAGTTTGTGTAGTGTTTCCGGATAATTTGATTAAAACTTGTCTAAGATCTGGTTGGTTATAATAACTGGATCATAAGGTCAAACATTGTTATGTCTAATAGTACTCATTACCCACGATACAGATTGCCAATTGATAAATGCCAGTACAAATGCACTCAGATAACGTAGGTGTAGGTTATGTCTATATTTTTACATATGAACATTCAGTTGATCTAGTTTAATTTTAAGATTTATGAAAGAAAGAAATAAGCTTTCAGCACGATCACAATTTTCCTTGTATCTTTAAACCAGTTTATGGAAAATTTTGGTTTTGTGAACTGATCAACTTTTGTGGCGCCATTTAGCTTGTTATCCGGGTTCCAAGAGGTACTGTTTGCAAAATTTCATATGTGACTATCCAAAATTTAATGTGAAAAAAAGAAGTAAGACTTAAATAAAATATTGGAATCTTTAAACAAGACTCGGCGACTGATACCTTGCGGGAAAGTGGATTATTATATGGGTGTTATTCATGTTTGGTGTTCAATATTTAGTTTATTAGCTCCAATATACCCCCTTCCATGTTATTGTAGTTTTGTCTGCAAAGTTTGAAAGAATTTTAACTTGCGCTTTCCTTCATATATTTGACAAATAGACAATGCGCTGGGCGTCTTGAAATAGCAGAATTCATTTCCTGAATGTCATATGTTTCATTGATAGTGCAGAAGATAATTTTAGTGTGTGCGCATACAATTATCAAAGATTGGAAAATGTACTTTATATACATTAAGGTCACATTTTCTGCCATAATATATTGTCAGTTTTTACTAGATAATTTGGTAAGCTTTCATTGTTAGAAATTCTTATGATTCTATATGTTATATTTTCCTATATGCAACCACAAATAGAAACTGTATAATAAAAAAAAATCACTCTCCTTATTTAATCTGCCTATCTTTTGTTACATTCAAATCATTTTCTACATTTTGGTTTGCTTTTAAAGAAGACATTTGTAAATAATTAAAAAAAAACAATCTCACAGATTTTTCTACAGTTTCTTAAGATGAATAAGTTTTTAAGAAAAACACTGCCTTAAGATTTTCTTCAGTTTCTGAAGATTATTTTACTCCAGATAAATAAATTTAAAAAAAAAAAAACACTGTCGTACACATTTTTACAGATTTTTCTGACGATTATTTTGCTTCAAATAAATAATTTTTTATAAGAAAAACACTCGTACAGATTTTTACCGTTTCTGAAGATTAGATTACTCCAAATAAATAAATTTTTATAATTCAGTTTCTTAAGATTATTTTATTCCAGATAAATAAATTTTTATACGAAAAACACAATCGTTCATAGCTTTTACAGTTTCTGAAGATTATTTTGCTCTAAATAAATAAATTTTTATAAGACAAACACCGTCGTACAGATTTTCTACAGTTTCTGTTATATAATTAATATTAGTTTACTTTAAGAAGTACTTTAAATACAAAGTTAATTTTTCTGTTCGTAATAAAAATATGCAGATTGAATTGATTTTTTTAACATTTGACTTTCAAACATTGTTTAAAAACAATGAGATATTAATTTTACAACCTACACATGCATGCTGCCGCGTCCCATGGAAATCCACAAAAATTGGGCTTAAAAACATTTGAAAGAAATTGTTGTGGAGTACAGTTCTTTGATTGAATTGTTTAATCGTTACCAAACCTTTGAATTATCATTTATTTTTAGGAATGTCTTGTAATTTAAGCAAAATCTTGTGCAAAATATTTTAATAACTTTAAAATAAAATTTTCTTGTGGGAACATGTACTAAAATAGGCAGATTTATTGTTATAAAATAATCATCTAAAATTATAAACAGTTTAAAAACAATGATGGAAAATTTTAAAAAGAAATTTTATCTCAATAAATAGAGGATGTTTTTCTTTTGAATCAAAATACAACATACCTGCTTCACTGATGTAGATTCAAGATCCCCTTCTTGCATGTTTTCGAATCTAGTTTGTATAATATTAGAAAGAATCCGTTACGTTGATTCTCTATCCTGACTACACATATAAATTAGAATTTAATTATATAGTTCATTGGACATGGTCCGTATAGAATATGCGTAATTTCTCGGTATTACTATTGTAGAATTGTCTTATTAAATAATTACATGTAACTGTACTTATATATGTTTAAGTTCCCCCACGTGGGTTTGTTTTCACTTTTTATTGACAACGGTGCAAGTGAACCCCAATGAGAAAACAAATTTCAAACGTCAAAATACGTCAAAAGCGAAAACCCAATCCAAACGTTTTCATATGATAAGAAGAAATATTTGTTGAAACATTTGATGTGATTCATACTTATATCATTCGTAGATTCATAACATACTTTCACATGATAGAATTTCGTATGGTGTTTTTGACGTTCCAGGCAATGGGCCAACTGACCATCTAAATATTCATGTTTGCGCAATTATGAATATTCATATTTCAAAACTCACACTTGCGTGAGATTAATGAATTTATACCCAGAAGCATGAACCTTTTAAGTTCGCTTAATGTTATTTTGTGAAAGTCACTGATAATGTTGTCTGCATCGAACCACTTACAAACAGACAACTATTTCTGGCAGTATCATTATGTTCGTTTGTTGCTGTAGACATTAAAATCGAACTTAGTATTTTCATATTAATAACTAATACATTGACAGGTTTTAGTTTTTTATAGATATACAGGTAAGTTAAGCAAAGGAGAGTGTTGATTTGAAAACCAGTCACATTTTCAAAGGATGGCAGACGTGAAATTAAAAAAAATGATTTTGACATTTCTTGGCACTGACAACATTTTCGCTGGAATTTAAGATATTGAAGTAGACACTTACATGAAGTTGCAATAGATGACCAGCGGGATGGTATGCTTTAACCTATTTCCGAAACTGATCGGTCATAAACGGGATTTAAAATACAAAATTACCAATGTTGAATAATATGGAGAATTTAAGTATATATGCTATATGTACATTTCAAGGAGAAACCTCTAATCAGTAGCATTAAAAACAAAACATAGGCAGTCCAGGATCCAAACACAGCAAAAGAAGTATACAGGTCCATAAAACATCGAAACGGAAAGCCAAAGCCGATGGAAGGGACAACTACTTATTAACCGAGTCTAGCTTCGAACTACTAACATATATTGATTCACCTGAATCATGTTTCGTTTTTCGAATCATTGCTTTGGTAACATGCTTTTATTTCGAAATAAAAAGGCAACAGATAAAATAATGATAAAAAATAAAATTAATAATAATGAAAATGCGATTATAAATTTTACAATGTCGCTTCGTTGTTCTTTGTCCGTAAAATAGAGATTTCCTTAATATAGATATAGGAGATGTGGCATGATTGGTCCATGAGACAGCCATCCACCAAATGACAGTCGAATTTAACCTTCTACAGGTCTCATTACGGCTATAACATAACGGCAGCTGTAAAAGGCCCTGAAATACAATATGTGAAACTATTCATAAAACACAACAATCGTCCTAATCTATTGCAAAATAGTTCACAAATAACAATAAATGACTAATTAAACAAAGACAACCACTGGACTACTGGTTCCTGGCTTGGGACAGGCACATAAGTATGTGGCGGGATTAAAACGGTTGGTGAGCGATCAACTCTTCCTTAACATGGGACAGTGGCGTGACAAAACAGCAATAAAAACACACTTTAAAAATCGGTTGAGACAGATTTTACACTTGAGATCGATACTGAAAACCAACAACAAATGCAATTAAAAACTAATACATGATACAACAAAAATATCAACCTGGCAAGAGTACTCGCAGTTGCTGTCTGCTAGTTAAAACCCAAAAGCAACCGATCAGGAAATCGCGTTTGCTTAACTACGGTATCAGTATTAACACGTCCAATTGGGTTTAGTGTTTTAATATCATTAGAAGTAAAACACATGGGTTGTACAAATACCAATAGAACAACATAAAGAGAGAAACCATATTAAAAGAATATTTTATAACAAATAAACTGTTTAGTTCCGTATTAAGCTATTAACAAGAAAGTCAATAGTAGTACCAATAAAAAACATATTTAAAAATTTAATAATAATATGACAATATCCTTTACGGAAGATGAATATTTAGACCTTTTTGCTTTTCTTGAAATAAATTGATAACCCCCACATGTACAAAACTCACATTGTTGGCACGATTTTAGAGGTTGTAACCCTGCGTTTTTTGGGATACTCGGTTTCGCAGTTTTATAATTGGTAGGTTTAAATGAGAGCATTAAATGAAATGTGAAAGGAGTTTATCTGGTTTTTTTTAATGTTTTCGACATGAACGTGTCTCTGGAATTTTTATTTTTTATTTTTCATCTGATGTTTAATAGTCATTTTATGAGTTCTCTTATAGGCATTTATATTCCCTATTTCAATAAGTATGCTATATTTCCCAAGTATTTGATTCACTTGTATTGCCATTTTCTAAAAATCGTCAAAAAAGAACGATTAGTCTAATTGTAAATGTTTTTAAAATTTTCAATAATTTTGCTGAACCTGACCTATTGAAAAACTTATTTCTTACTGAACTTTGCTTTTAAAGCCTGTTTTCTCACAATTTGCCAAATTTAGTAAAAAAAATTTAGTAAAAATAAGAGAAAATAGCTAAAACTCCTCCTAACAGCAAGGGTTGTTGCAATAAGTTTTTCAGTTCCAAGACTCTTGACACAAAAAATTGTTTTGTTTATTTACATTTAGGTATAAGACAAAATTTTAAAGACTCCATTCGTAAAATATCTACAAATTATGAATTTGGTAAAAGTAGTAAAGCTTTACCTCTTTTTGCAATATGATACAGTACAGCAGTAGAACTATTATAAAAGAATACAATTTTTTAAATTTTATTTTCATGTACAATAATTAAGTCCAGTGTAGACTACCCATGTGAGAGATCAAAAAGTGCATAGTCAAAAGAGACAAGACACAAATTTGAAACAAACTAAAAGATAAAACGAAAACAAAAGGAACAAAGGCTTGGAGTCCACGAACTCCTTTACAATACAGGAGTAGGACCGGATGCTCCAGAAGGGCAAGCATCCTCTGTCTTGCGCGCAACACCCGTCGTCAAAATTGGTGTCAGATCAGGATGTCAAAATCATGCAGGAGTGCCACTTTGTGTCAAATCCGGAAGGAATCACACAAACTCCTATATAAACAGGAATAGGATCAGGTGTCTGGAAGGGTAAGCATCCCCGGTCTTGCGCGCAACAACCGCCGTGGAATCCTTAAACTCTAATCCGGGTTAACGTCAATCCGAATAGAGCTCAACTTATTTTTGTATTACCGGTAACAGGCCCATACCTTGTCGAGATTCAGTGATACCATATGGATCAACCAATTCGTGATGGCGACCATAAAATGTTAGGAGGGACGATTTCCACCTAGATTGGATGTATCCTTGGTTAAGTAATTTATGCGACAACAGCAATGCTCACTTCAGAAAATCCTGATATTTGGAATAGGCACAAATGTATCGAATCAACTGCGAAACATAAACCCCGTAGGCAGGGAAAGCAGAAATATTAGCTGTTCTTACATATCTTTCATCAAAGAATTCAAAATAAATGATAATTGATTTCGTTATGGCTTTTAAACAAAAATACAAGACTAAATGCTTCAAGTTAAAAGTTTAAAAACAAAATAAACATATAGAAAAATATGCAACTATACAATAAAATAAAGTAAAAATTCTGCCAAAATGTCTCTGTCAAGTTGATATAACAAGAACTAAACAGGAACTGAACTATTGACAATCAATTTGCACCCTCACCTCAGAAATAGGTTTTTTTCATTTCTCCCTAATTCTATTAATTTTCAACTTCCCCACTGTAAAAATGGAACAGAGGGAACAAAGTAGTTGATATTTTCAAAGAATTTTGTCAGTCTGTCATTAAGTTTGTGATTCAGTCGTTGTCAATAAAATCAAGTTGCAAATTGTTGGAATAGAACGGAAATAACTTTACCTACAACAGACACATTTTTGCCAACATTTTGAGTAAGCATTGAAAGGTTTTTCTAAAATTCTAATATTATTTTAGGCTGGTACTGTAGTTTTAAATTAAAGACAGAATATGTACGTTTTTTTTTTAATTTCACTTAATATTTTGCTGTATTCAGTAAGAATGCATAAAGGCAAATAGTTGTGGTGCCTCATCCGACCCCCAAACGTGTTGATCGTGGACTCTCTTTAAGGACGCAGAGTATATGTGAAGCAATAAACAGGAAAAGATTAATGATTTCGTTGTGCAGATGGTGTCTTCAGTTCCGTTTGTCTAGTAAGAAACCTATTGTATTTTGAAATTTGTTACATATTAATGCCTCATGGTTAATGTTTGTTTCACGGGATCATTACACATTATTTTTCGCATATTACGTTGAATACCTGCCAGTTTTTCATTGGATATATGTCAAGATCAAGACTCCTACAAAATGGGTCAATGTGTCAGTAAACAATCAGGTAACATCATGTATATATCTTACTGATTGAAGCTAATATATATATTTTAGAGATATTGACCACGTTGCCGATTGATACAACATCATTGCAACGTTAGTGACGCACTTGAATAGCATTTATCCTGTTTTACTGTCCACATTAGTTTAATTATATAGTTTAATATTTGCTGGAACGATATGTACAAGCGTCACAATCGAAAAAAATATAATAATGACGAAGACACAAAATTACATATAGAAGACGATGGTTGTGGTTTCTGTTGAAAATACCTACACAACAAGGAACCATTATCTATGTATATATATGTAGTTTTACATTTGCTAGTTTTACACGTAAGATACTTTAAAATCTGACGATTTACATTTTTTCACATTCCAAGAATGTCTGGATGATGAAGAATTAATAATCGTGCTTTTCAATAATTTTTGTTTTTATTAACATATTTCTCACGTTTAATGTTTGTCTTTCAAAATTACATAATTCCTTAAAATATTCACTATATAAACTATATGTCGCTGCACCTATCACGAACTAAAAGGTCGTTACCGCGTCACGTGTACTCTACAAATTTGTCATTTTTCAACGATGGTGGTAATATAAGAGTGTTCTAGGTTTTTTTTTTAAATAAATTTATTAAA
>JAULBM010004830.1:0-11887 GCA_032357055.1 Geukensia granosissima | reverse complement strand
GGAAGGGTTAGCAACTACTTTAAAGTCGACGATGGAGAGATATGCACACTATAATACAATGACCGACTGGCCAAATGTGCTAATAATCCAGTTAAAGATTTTGGTTTCTTCACAGGTATCTTCCTTTAAATGATTAAATCGGCGAGAAGGGATGCAGAGTTGGTAACCAACGGGATGCCGACAGTCTGTTGAAACACACGTCCGCCAAACACTTCTAAAATGTTGTCAGCCAAGTAAATGTTTACTTTCCCAGCGAACGGTGTATGTATCTCATATCTTTTATATGAATTAGGTCCTTGAATCGATACAAGTTCGTTGACAAGGTATAACTTGAAGGAAAAAGAACATTCAAAAAGATATTTTTCTCACAAAAGACTTATCATCCTTAAAACCGCAATATTCTTGGCTGTTATTGAATCCCGTTAACTGGAACCAGAAGGATCTTCTGCCTTCGAGTATCTGTTTATCACAATCAGGCATGGTTTTATTATTATTCTTATTAGTGGGTAGGATGCATTTTATAACATGTTTTGAAGTTAGTGTCTTCAATGTGTTCATATTTCTATCACAAGCTTCGTCATGATAAAAACAGTGTTTTTCTATTGTACTTCGGATTTTGACATAATCACTATTTTTGTTACAGAATTATTGTGGTTTGATGTCGGTTTACGTCAGAATATATCTCTCATATTTATCCGTTTGGGTCTTTCTATATTATTTTTGAATGAATGCGGTTTTTATTTAACACAGAATCTACGTGATATATATGGTTAAACATGAATATATAGTAGACCGAATGAAGTTCAATGAAACTAAGGGTTTTTTAATACACAAAATATCGATCCGTTGAACACGCTCAGATGTTTGTCATTTACCAAACGATAAGAAACCCTGTTACCTGTTATAATCACTGTCTATTCAAATCAAAATGGAAGTTTTGAAATTGTATATCAAATTTCAAATAGGCAAACAATCATCAATGTGGTAAGCCTTTAGGTATATATTTGTAATTGGTATACAAACATGCATATTATGTCTAAAATTTGAATTTAAAATTAAATATTACATGTGCATATGTTTTTCGACTATTATTGCTATTCTAATATATTAGCTATTCTTCATCTATTGTATATTGTACGTAAATAACATATTTTTTCGCTGGTTTACAATGTGTTTTTCCTTTGATCTTTCTGGTTTAAGAAATCTTTATCAGGCGACTATGCTTCTGAAAATACTATCGTAGATTCCATTGTTTTTGACGTCATAAGGGAGATGACATCATTGACGTTACGTGGCATTCCAGTCATAAACAGATTATCCGTGGACATCTTTATTCCATCTTTCATTTCCATATCCACGAAAAATCTATATGAATATTATCGATATCGATGAACAATAATCTATAATAATTACCCATTATCTACTTGTTACGTTAATGTAATGGCCATCAGAGAATTGTATGTAGCTTTCATAATTGTGTTTCCATCTGTTTTATCTTGTATCTTTATTTGGCAGCCAAAGCCAGACATAGTCAAATAGTATTTATGAGTAATTTTGCTCCACATTGACAGAAAATAAATCATTTAACACATTTTAACGTATATTTATCATGAGCTGAAACAAATTCAAGATAACAAAGGGGTAGACAAAATTGCTAGGTCAGAAGACAAACATATTACACAAAATAATTCAGAAGCTCCTGGGAGGGTTAGCAACTCCTGATCACTCTTTAGGCAGGTGTTATGTTAATTTATTCTCAAAACTGTTTGTTGGTCACATTAGAATCCGTTACCAACTTGATGATCAGTCACAACGGTTCAGTTACGGATTCAAAGTGATATCCGTTTTTATCTTTGAAAAAGAATTTGGTAATGACTTTAATCTTTCTATGATAAATTCTTGATAAAGTAGTTTTTTGTAACCAGCAATCACCTATCAATAAAAACCTGATTGGAAGCATAAACCCTAGAGTAGCGTATCAGCTAAGAAATATAACATGTATTTACTCAGTATGATGTTGTGGCTAATTAAATATTATTACACATGAACACACACTTTACGACTGAGAAATGTAAGTCATTTACCTTTTCGTAAAGTTCTGCTCTAAACCGACTTTACCAGCAATTTCTAGATGTTAGTCGAGGTATGAGTCAAACTATCTTTGCCTTCTGTAGCCTTGATTTCAAGTTCAGTGTGATAAATACAGCCTAAAAAGTCACCAAATTTAGAATTATTCACTGAAAGAATATCACCTGTACAGTGGAACGTGAAATCTAAAGATAAGCAAACTATTCCTCTTTTCTCTGCTTAAGATTGCATGAATCTGAATAAGGGAATTTAACACCAAGAAGGGGTACACAATTGACTTTCCTTGGATTTAAATAGTTTATTAAAGTTGATTGATTGAACGATGTTAAACGCCCAGCGGCATATATTTAATGCATATTCAGGATGAGAGCGTATTTATGAACAGTGGTGACGGATGAAACCTGCTTTGTACTAGGCCGACACGCTGATTTGGATTTCAACTTGTTAGGTCACGAAATCAACAGTCCGCAGGGAGACATGCCACTTTAAACAGACATATTATTTTGACTCTAGGCAGACCAATCTTTGCTCTTACTCATAACTGCTTGGTTAAAAATATCAATTTTAATATCTTTGGTTTCAGCCGGCCGGGGATCGAAACCACGATCTGCCGCACTCTGGAGAGCATGCTTATCATGACACTACCGAGGTCTGTCTGTTAAAGACAGGTTCGTCAGACTTGTAATCATCAACACATCGGGCATGACGCAAATCTCGTGAATTCGAATTTGAAAGTCGTTTAAGTCCTGCTACCAATAAATATGAAACAAAACAAACAAACAAACAAAATTTTATTGTCGCAAATCTTAGAAACAAGTTTTTCCTCTTTGTCTATTACGAGGAATAAATCTAGGTATGAAACAGATAGCTGTCTGTGGTCTCCTTAATTTCTAGTTGTTTTTATATAGAACGATAGAAAAAGTCTCGTGAAAACTTTTGTTCATTTATAAAGTTTGTGATATTAGATTATTATGTTTCGACGAAAATCTGGCAGGTAAGTATGATTTAACCATGTTTATGTATTAGGAAGCGTATATAATCCGTTTTAGAAATACTGCACCTTCTACATTTGTGAAATTTAAAACTGCAAATGCATTTTTCTTTGGTCCCGCTACGGCTTTATCAGTACTTCAAATTATGCCTTCTACTCTAATAAACTTATGAACCAGATAACTCATATACAAAGTAAATGAAAAACGAAGATCTTACTGTAAAATCCTCTCTCAAGACCTGAACTTCAAAATTACATAAAATTTTAATATAAATAAATATCTCAGATCATAATAAACTAGATTGATTCTAAATGCACACAACTTAGCAATTGAAACTGGTCGCTACTGCAAACCCATGATACAGTCCAGTGAAAGATATTTTAAGGTTTGCAAAGACAAAATAGAGGTTGAACAACACTTATTGATATTTTTTCCTATATATAAATCATTGAGAGATAATTTTTTTACTTTATTTAATAAGAATCTCGATGAAACTCCAGAGGTTACTGTTAACCGCATTCACAATCTGTGTACCTCACAGGAATAAAATAATGTTTGCTTATTTTTAAAAGAATCTCACTCACTCAGATAATCACATTTTAAAAATTTTAATAATGTTTCAAATATTACTATAATTTCATTCCTTATATTTTGCTGTGGACTATTTGCCAGAACTTATATACTATTATAAGTGTTTGATAATTGTACTTCTTCGAATTTATGTGTGTATTGTATTGGATTACGCACTATTGTACCCTGTTGTTGACTATGACTATTTAATACTCCTCTCAGGTAAATAATTCACCTTTGGCAGGTAATAATTCTGCTTTTAAACTAAATGTCGCTATAATAACTTCATCCCTGCAATTTAAACGGTGCCATTAAAGGAAAATTAATAAACGTCAATACATGTATATGTAATCACTAGATGAAAATGGAAACATTTTAAAATTAAACATAAAGTACTGATAAAGCCGTAGCGAGACCAAAGAAAAAAATGCATTTTCAGTTTTAAATTTCACAAAATGTAGAAGGTGCAGTATGGCTAAAAAGAATTATTTACGCCTCCTAATACATAAACATGATTAAATCACACTTACCTGCAGCATTTCGCCGAAATATTATAATCCAATATCACAAACTTTATACATAAACAAAAGTTTTCACGAGATTTTCTCTATCGTTTTATATAAGAGCGCTTTCCTCAAGAAATGAAGTTTACCTGCGCGTGTTGTTTAAACACGTGAGTTTGTTATGAAATGTGTGATTTGGACCAGTCCATATGAAGGGAGAAAAGATACCTTAACTATAACAATTTTTTAACATTTTCTGTAGTTTTCGGTTTGTTAGTTGGTTAAAGGTTTTATTTCCATTAAACAGCTTCGAAAGCTTGGGAAGGCCTTAAAATCCTTCCGCCTGCGGCGTCAGGATTTCAATTTGCCTTACCTTTCATACTCAGCTGTTTAATTGAAATAAAAGCCTTCCTTCATCCTTTAACCTTTAAGTATTGATTTTAAGGAAGAACGTGTACATGGGGTATTTGTGAAAGTATTACAGTTTGTATTTGTGCATTTCAATTATTGAACGAATAGAGGATTTCGTGTTGACTTCCTATGTTTTAATGCTACTATGAGAGGTAACGCCTTGTCATGTACTTATAACATACCAACATTTAACATAATTATTCCACATTGGTAAGTTTGATAAATTTTGAATATTAGTCCACTAAATGATAAAAAATCCACTGTTAAAAACATTAAACAATATCAGACGTAACTTCCAACTGAACCGAAGTTTATTTTGTTAAAAATCATGAGGATAAGGTGTTTAGAATTTTTCCCATGCTCTACTCTCGCAGTACTTTTGATCATCCAAGTCAGTGTGCACCGTCAAAATGTAAACTCAGATTTATATCATTCAATTTTTTGTACATTGATACCGCAGGGATCGAAAAGTCTAAATGTTTTTAGTTTATGTCTTGCCCGGCAATTCTAACCTCAATTTAAAATAGAAAAAAGGGGGGTATGGTGTAAATATTTATGACACAAAAATCTCATATGTAAAAGTTTAACCCATTAAAATACTAGGAGCTGACAGCAAGTTATGTCAAATCATATATTGTTCTTTATAAATTTGTTATAAAACTTTTAACTGGTATTCTGAGTTTACCAAAGCTGGTTAACAAGTTTGCAAATATTTATCATGAATAACAACCTTCAGAGTCAGTTTTTTGCTCCTTTGTATCTTAGCATTGTTCAACTTTAAATCAGTACATCTCAAGACCAACACAGTAGATTTACCATGATTCTGCCAACTTAAAAAAAAAAACACAGCAAATACTCGAAAAGGAATTCAAAGATATCAAAGGGGCAGATAAGCGAAATCCGAGTAAAGGCAATTGTTTACGTTAATCAAGAAAATCCTTTCTGTATATTCTTCATTTATTGACATGAAAATTGTCAACACGGAAGTCATTTGAAGTATTGGCTACCTGGCTACCATCGGAAATTATACTGTTGACATGACTATCACTATTTTTCATAAATGATGTCCATCTTACTACACTTACCAGCTATTTTTGCGATTATTTTGTCTGAAATCGAAAAATTTAACAGATTGAATAAAAATGTTTTTGTTGTAGAAAAAAAATTTCTTATGAATAATCATTATGAAGCAGAGTTTCAAAAATTTTGTTCATTTTATTTGATTAGTTAACGAAA
Organism: Geukensia granosissima; assembly: GCA_032357055.1. Classification (NCBI taxonomy): domain Eukaryota; kingdom Metazoa; phylum Mollusca; class Bivalvia; order Mytilida; family Mytilidae; genus Geukensia; species Geukensia granosissima. The sequence continues at coordinate 6,087 of JAULBM010004830.1, read as the reverse complement.
ATGGAAAGCGTTTTGTTGACGAATTTGATATTTCACTTTTTAAGTTCCAACTGCGACATATAGTATTTTTCCCTAGTGGACAGACGACATAGGTCGCTCTATCCCCCTCTCCTCGTGATCAAAGGTTAACAAACCATTCATCAAAGCTGTTTCTTATTCCGTTCCTTCATCTTACATAGTCTGTAACTCAAGAAGTTCAATATCAAAACTATGATCTATGTTTTATGTTTCAGTTAGAAAAATATATCATCTTATATATTACCTTTTTCAGTATATTTTTACATGTATGTTTGCCTCTTATGCCTATCTCTTAAACTCTTTATATATCCAGTCCGATTATGTACAAGATTTAAAACAATATAACAATTCATTATTTCTTTCGCAATTTATCTTACTGGTCTCCATTTCTGAACTGAATTTAAAGTATTCACTTTCTCTAATGAAGAATGTACGCGCGTTATATGAAAATACAAGTACAGTTTTGGATAGATATTGTGAATTTCTTCATTAAAAGTTCATACTCTATGTCTGGTTTTTGTTGAGTGTTATTTTAGAGCAATATTAATTTATATGTGCGTTTGTGTCTTTGTATTTATTAAGTCAAAAGGAATAATTATTCCACAGTTAACGGTTTATGTTTTGCATAATGCAATAACGTTTTGGATACTATTATCTGCCCCTGAGATTTAACATTAAGAGTCGGCCATCTTTTTTTTTTGCGGGAGCTCTTAAGTTTGACAAAATTAAAGTTATTTCAAAAATTGCGCACATTTCTTTTGTTTGGACCTTTTCCTGCGATTCGTATAAGAACTTATTTTAAATTTCCATTCCGGTGCACTCAACCAGTTTTGCACGTTACCTTATACTAGTTTAATTTATTATTATGCAGCGTTGACAATGTGTTTTTCTGGTCTCGCGCTAGCGATTGAAAAGAGCCATTCTGGCAAACAAATGGTTGATTTTACAATATAAAATCCCCGTAGAGAATTAAAATCTGGGCGCAACTTTAATACATTGTGATTGATAAAAACTTTTATTGCAACTTGCGTGCACTTTTTTAATCTACAGAATAAACACTATTTTATAAGAATACGGCAGTCCGTTTTTCTACCATAACATTTTTACCCGTTCCAACAAACACTTTTTTTAGAAACATACACTTTTTTACACAAGTTCAGTTCACCACACAAGACAGTAATACTTTTTTACTTTAAACCCACTTTGCTCTTATTAGTTTTAAATTTTTCCCGTGTTATAAAATGGTCATACAATTACTCTTGTTGCACATTCGTCAAATGTAAAAGTTATTTTTTATATGCTGGAATTAGTTATCAATTTACAAACTGGTCGCGGTGGGTTATAAAGGCAAAAGAATTATTTCAGTTTATGATAAAGGGTGAAAATTCGAAACTAACTTCAATAATTGCATTGCAGATTAATATCTTTAGCATGATGTTAGTACAATTTAGGTGAATTGGTTGATAAGTTCGATAATACATGTAGACGGTACTTTGGCATTGGATAACCTGATTTATTACATTCGCTAAAAATTGTTATTATGATTTACATTGACAAAATCTAGTAGCATAAGAACATAGTAATTCTTTTCAAATTCGCTTTTAATGTTAAACATGGTTGTTTGTTTACGAAAATAAGTGATCAAGCGGTCATTAACTTTCACTGTAGCGAACTGTCCTTTTCTTCGCGGAGATGTGTCTTTTGCACATTCGTGTTGTAATTTTATTTATTATACCTTATGCAAATTTCTAGGATAATAAGGACATTTCATTAGTTTATAGAAATGTGACGCTTTACACTTGCACAAGGCAGAATGTAACAATTTACTCTGACAAGTTCCAGTGCAGAATCCCACAGAATCGTCATGCATGGCGATATAGATTAACATAACCATTACCAGGGGCGGATCGATAAGGTGTATTTATGAGCCTCACGTCATTTCAAAAATGCTTATTTTTACAGTTGAATGAGTATTAACCAATTTTTGAAAAAAAATGCACTATCGTTGATTTTTCTCAAAATTTCAGAAAAATGTGCGAGTGAAGATCTCTTTCGAAAAAAAAATATTTCAATTTTGGCCCGACATTTGATTTATCATAGTTTTATACTTGGTTACTTGGACAAAAAAAAATACAGCGGTGCGCTCAAATAGGTTAAACACGGACGCGCTTTTATTTCTTTTAGTTTGTAAAGATTAATGTGTATATTAATACCTTAAAGGTTATTTTGTCATACTCTGTCATTTATTATGATTATAATACTGTCGTTTGTCTGGTTATCATGCCAAAATATTTCCCTAGTCTGATCATATTTTCCCGACGCGATACATTGTCGGGTACAAATCGGAAGTATGATCGATAGGTTTTCATTTTTGCACTAACTTATAAACAATTTCCGTAACTCAAATTTTGTAACTCGAGCTCTCGAGCTAAGTCGAAGTAAAATTCGAACCCAACTCGAAATTTAATTCGAACTTTAACTCGAATCATAACTCGAAGTATAACTCTAACTATACCTCTAACTCGAACTCGATGGTTCCCCACACTCATGCAAAATTAGCAGTGGGTATCCATATTTTTACAAATGAATAGCAAAAGAAATATTGGTGACTTTAACAATTTATGAAAAATTTCAATAATCTTTCTTAATAATACTTGGGTCCAGGGTTCCGTCTATGTATATTTACATCATTGCTCATTGTTCATTTCAAAAAATTTAGTCAAAATCTGAGATGGCGCATTTTTTTTCTTTTAAATGGTCGAATTCTCCATACATATACTAAATACAATTTCTATTTATTAGCATGATTTCCGTTTATTTTTAGTTTTAGTTCATTCGATATGTCTTGGTAATGTAATAATTTTATATTAAATAAAGCACGTCACCTCCAACAATATTATACATTATCATACTTCATGAAAGTACATTAAGTGATAATTGTACCGCTTATATTTCACATATAATGTGCAATAAATTTTATGTTGAAAGCTGATATATTACCTATGTTTTATGGCTCTTAATCATTTGTGCGCTTCAACATACGTTAAAAGCGTTTTAGCGATAGACCTACAAAGGCATATAACCAAGTTATATCCGTTCACTGTTGCATGACGAGCCAGGTTATATGCCGTCATTGATGTGTGACGGTCTTCCATTGCATCAAATAGATAAAACAAGTAGAAGCTTTTTCAATGATTACCCAAACATTATTATTTTCAAATAATTTTACAAAAAGGAATTCACTTTAATAATGATAGTAATACTGCCATTTGTGCGGTTATATACCAAAATATTTTCCTTGTATGATTTCATATTTTCCTTGCGCCATCCTTCCGCAATCGCATGAGAAAAATATGATCAGACTGGGAAAATATTTTGGCATGATAAGCAGACAAACGGCAGTATTATAATAAAAATAAATAAAATGCATGACAAAATAACCTTTAGGGTATTAATATACAAATTAATCTATACAAACTAAGAGAAAGAGAAGCGAGTCCGTGTGTAACCTATTTCAGCGCACCGCTGTATTTGTTTTGTTCCAGTAACCAAGTTTAAAACTATGATAAATCAAATTTTGGGCCAAAATTGAAATATTTTTTTTCGAAAGAGAATTTTACTCAGACATTTTTCTGAAATTTTGAGAGAAATCGACGATAGTGCAATTTTTTTCAAAACAATTATTCAATAATCATTCAACTGTAAAAATAGCATTTTTGAAATGACTTGAGGCTCGTAAATACACTCGATCGATCCGCACCTGGTAATGGTTATGTTGTGTTAATTTTAATCGCCATGCATGATTATAAATAACAAGATGAGGGTAATAGCGGGCTATTTCATTTATTTAAACTTTATAAAACGACAAAATGCATAATCAATCCGTATCTTGCATTAGATATCGCGACATAACACTTATTATTTGAAATAAATAGCAAAATATAAATGAAATTAAAATAATAATTTTAAATGAGTTTAAATAAGTCGACTTGTCTATATTTCGACATAAGGCAATTTAAAATTTAAGACGATAAAATTATTACACGTTAATGTCATATAAAGGGACAATGCGAAAAAAAATAAGTCGGAATATCGCATTATAAGGCAACAAGTTGCGTTAAGTTATGTCGCAATGCGAGGTTATAAATAACAAGGCGAGGGTAATATACACTTCCGTAATACCAAATACAACAAACATTATAACATTTAAAGAGGTTAACTAGGACCATATAAACTGTGATTTTCCATTACCATTAGCAGGTTTTTTCACAATCCCAAGTCCATATGAGTACAGAATAATCTTAAAGCTTTATATAGCCTAAGGAGTATTTGACCCGACTATTTAATTCTATTTCTCATTCTACATGTCCTTATCAGAAATGAAAAGGGAAAACCGAGAGACTTCGTCATAAAAAGCGCATATTGGTATGAAAACTTTAAAAGTGTTTTAACTTCGTTATTTATTTGTATTGTCAAATTAAGAAAGCGTAACAATGCAAAATTACCAATATTATGCGTTCCACGTCAGTGGTGATGAAATAAGAATACAATTTAGATATTCAGAAATAAACAAAAATGGTCTCAATCTGAAATGTATGTGATCTGCTAATAAATTTGAAATGGTTTCAATTATGATTTTTGAAAACAGCATCGAAGTGTTAAATATTCATTTATGTCAAGCGTATAAATAAGTTGGTTTTTAAGATCAACCTCGACATTGTAGCTGTTTTCATTTTAATTGGCCAATTTTTGAAGAAAAGAATATTTTCAAGCAAACTGTTTCGTCCCCAAAAGATCGTATTGATAGACGGCTTTTTACTAAAAGACTCATTCTATCATTGTTGAATAAATATGGAGACACTATAATTCCAAACTCCAAAGCAGTGTAAACCAGACTTAGACTTCAGTCCTTAGGTTGCCTATTTGTTTATAAGTGTCTGTCCAAAATTTATGACATACTTTCAAATGAGATTACTATTCTGCAAAAATATTGTTCCAAAACACAAAGCAATCTTTTATTTTCATTAAGTGTTCAACGATTATGAATTTACTGACATTATTGCTGACAGATAGTGGGTTTTTAGAAAATTTTGGAAAACAAATAAGAACCATTCCGTTTCAGTTTGGTCCAGTAAAAAAAGCATTTGTTAAAGAAGGATGCTTTGCGATACATGTAAGTTTGTATATCTATCAAAACATATCCCATTATATTAAAAGCGCATATATTTTGAAAGTGTTAATACTTATCTCTGAAAATAAGACAGCCCAAATATATTTATTTATTTGTGGAAACCGAAAAAAGACAAAGATAGCGAAAATAGCGGTCCTTCTTGTCGTTTGATACGCGATTGGTGTCAAAGATGCCAAATAAATTACTGATCAGATTGTATCCCGTTTTCACGAAAAATTTTTTCAAGTAACGGTACCAGAAATAGTTTTTGAAAGATGATTCTCAAAAGTAAAATACGATGCTGAAAAAAGAATACAATATTAAACCAATTTTTGTAATTAAAATTCAATGCTTGACAAGTCAAAAATCAAAACAGAGATTAAACCAATAATTTGCAAAAGAACCCCACAAACAAGATAAACAGTACAAATGGTCTATTAGTGAACTAAATAATGCGAACATTTGATATACAATAAAACAATTGTTTTACGTATTGAACGGAAATCAACAAACTGTTTTTATTATTGGTAAAATGTAAATATAGCCAAATATGTTTAAAATTATTAAAGTTTTGGCCTTGACCCAAAAATAAAGAAGTTAAAATTGCTTTCAACAGGTAAGAGGAAATATGAAATTCACCGTACAGGAAGATACTTTTATTTATTTGTCGAGGAAATAAAACAAATTTGCAAATAATTATGTTTTGAGATGGTTCTGAGATCAGTTTTTGTCGTATTGGTATCAAGATAAAGACAAATTTGAGAGGTTAACGCTGTGGACAGAACAGGTAATTACTTGATCATGTTGATAGCAACCGCGAATATGTGAAATATAAAAATAGGAGATGTGGCATGATTGTCCATGAGACAGGCACCCACCAAGTGACAGTAGAATTTTAA
>JAULBM010004808.1:0-11887 GCA_032357055.1 Geukensia granosissima | reverse complement strand
AATTGCAAATGCGAAGAAGGCATCAAGAATCTGCTGCCTTTAAATGTTTGGCATTTAATTTCAAAATGAGGAAAAAACGTATTTTATTGAATAGTTTTTGAGAAATATCAGTGCAATCATATTGTCAATTAAATCATGATTACGTCCAAATTTTTTTTGAGAAGGACGGTTGTAACTTAGGTGCAACATACCCCTGATTGAGTAGCTTTTTTTCAAATCTATAAAATAGACGCTTCTGAAATGTTGATGTTCTATAATGAGAAATTGATAAATGGAAAATCAAAATCTTTTCCCGTGTTATTAGGTTTCTTATGACATCTTTCTCTAGTGGTATTTTATTCTGAAAATGATATTTCCCTTAAGACATTGTTTTCTATTCTTTAACAACAAGTCACTTTTGATTATACTACTAGGAAAGAAAGCCATCAGAGCAAATGTGAAACTAGTTATTATATATTTCAATTACGGGATATATTTTAACTTTGAAATACATTGTTTCGTATTTAATTCGAAATATACTCTTTTCCTCTAGTTCGTCAGTGAAGGGTACAGAACAAACCCAGCAGGCAAAAGACGTCAGAAAGACGTCTTTTTACGTTGATATTTGGTCATGACGTCAATTAACCAGAAAACAACGTAAAAAAGACGTCGTTTCCAGACGTCATAATGACGTCGTAAACGGAGGCTTTTTGGGATGATACTATTGACGTCAACGGAGGTCAAAAAGACAATTTTATTCGACGTCAGTTAGACGTCATAAAAGTACGTAGTTTTGACGTCTTCCTGACGTCAGAAAACCTATGTTAAAGGTCGTTTTCTGACGCCTAAAAGATGTCCTAAAATTACGTCTGTCAGACGTCTATTTCACGTTGGAAAACTTCTTTAAAGTTTTCTAGAATTCCGCTCAAACCGGTGCTAGGGGCCGTCTTGAACTTACAGTGAGGTGTGAGTTTTTACTCCGCGTTGAAGGCCTCACTGTGATTTTGAGATGATTAACAGCAATCAAAGCGCTGTTCCTTTGCTTGGAATTTACTTGTACATGTGAGATTTTTGTGTCATGAATATTTACACCATATCCCCCATTTTTTCTATTAACAGTCAAAATAACTACCATATGTGGAAAGAGGTCATGAAAGGTTAAATAACCCTAAAATTGGGGGGAAATCTGAGCAAGGAAATCGAAGATATTGGAAATTTGAATATACATGATCCAAAAGTCTAATCAATTTTCTTTGCTTGAATTTTTTTCCATGAGCCAAATGAAATCTTCTTACCTTAAACAACAGAGTTTAATATCTTCTATTTACAGGCAGACACAGTCAGTTACAATTATGGATGGCAAGTTAACAAATTCATATAAAGATCAATTAAAAATACCAATAGGAACCTATTGGGAAACTGCTTTTTAGACCTCTAGTCCAAATAGCCTCATATTTTAAAATACTTTATATTTTTTTAAATCTTACATGAGCAAGTGGTCCTTCATCAATGTTACAGTTGGTCCATGGATTCCAATTTTCCTGTGGTGGAGACCAAGGGACTGTACCTCCTGTACTACGCTTTGGTGCTGGGTCAAATTCTTCCAAGGAAGAGTGAGACAACATAGATACTGGTTGACTGGTATCTGCAGGCTGACAATTAAAGAAATCATAGTTTTTAAATTTTCAATCAAATCATATATGAAAACTACAAAGAACAAGTAATATTGATTAATTGTGTGTCATTGGATATACATTAGTTTTTGCTGTCACAGCTGAATGACAAATTAAAGTACACAACAACATAGAGAAAATGTATCTATGGGATACAGATGTCACCATTCTGGCAAACAAGAAGTAGACATATGTCAGACCCAAAAAGGGGAGACACGATACATCTCAACTGATAATGCCTCAGACCAAATATGAAATCAATCCAACATACACAAGCCAAGAAATCTTTGATGAAACTAGGCAGACATATGGACAGAAAAGGGTAAAATTTAATAATGCCCATGTTGCCTAACAGAGAGTATCGAAAAAGGTGATATGTACTTTTCAATGAGTAACCTTTCGTTATAACCAAAACATAGGAAGTCTGAGATCTTAACATAGTAAAGGAAGTACTCAAAGTCAAAAAAGATCAAAATCAGGAAGCCAAATCAAGCAGTGAAGTAGGATCAACAAGTAGGCACAATAGCTTTTGAAGCCTGTCTGCATTTTCAATGCTTTTAAATTCAATCAAATTTCTGTAAAAAAAAAAAATTTGATTAATTTCATGTCAGAAATGTCTGACAACTGGGCTGGGGAATACCCTTGGGGACCTAAGACTTGTTAGATCTTTTAAATATGGTGTTCTTCAACAGTTCTGTAAATAAAACCCTTACAGGTAAATTTTTTCCAAACAACAGGTAAGTCCTAACAGATTCTGTTTGCATTTTAAGCCTAATGAACAACATTTTCATAAATGCTTATTTTTGTCAGTTTACTTTCCAAATATTTAACACCATTGAGGAACGTTTAACATCCAATGAGATATTCCTAGCGTACACTACAAATTGCATGATTTTTGCCAAGACCAACTGTACATAAAGGGCAAAAAAAGCTGTCCACTCAAAGTCCACTTTTTTAACCTATATTGTCAACTACATCAATTTTATGCAAACGTTTACCCTTTATACTTATCTATAATGTAAACATCTGACAGAGAGTAATTTAGAGAGGTGTAAGAAATTCTTAATTTTGGCTACCCACCTTATATCCATATCAATGCCAGTGGTGGATGAGTGGGAGTGGTAAATATTAAGGCCTAAAAAAAAATCTATGTTTCCTTTAACGTCTCCTTCAAAAATAGGGTCGGTAGGTCGGCTTATTTTATTTATTATTTTTTTTTTGCGACAGCCATGCCGTTCGTTTATTTTAGTATCGATTTGGTACCTCCACTTCGGAGAGCAAGACGATTCTAGTAAAAAATCGATGCCGGAAACACCAAAGACAAAAATAGGTTCAGTCAGGTTACCGGAGACACAGAATTTTTTTTTTTTTTTGGACAAAAATAGGGTCGGTCAGGTTACCGGAAACACTGAATTCTTTTTTTAGGCCTAAGTGTGAACTGCTTGATTTCTATAACCATTTGACTTACTTTCGGTACAGGTTCAATGTTCCAGGCATCCAGTGCTTGATTTACCATGTTCTCTGTTTCACTACTGATCGCTACTTCATATGCTTCCAGCTAAAACCGAAAATCACTTTTATTATTGTTAGTCATTGATAATCAAAGCTTCTTAAATCACAATCAAAATCTTGAAATGTCAAGCCTTCACAAGTAATTGAAAGGCTTATCTACAGGAACTAGCTATCAGAAACAGTGAGTCGAGTTCAGTTTACTTGTTATCCCTGGTTTGTTATTGTCTGCCAACTATGACTTTAAAACTTAAATCTCATACACATGATGCATTTCGTTTTTATTTCACTTTATGTTTTGTCACACCACTGTCCCAGGTTAGGGGGAGGATTGAATGCTCACAAATATGTATAACCTTGCCACATACTTTATGTCCCTGTCAAAAGCCAGGAACCTTTAATTCAGTAGGTAAACTTTTTTTATGTTTAAATGTTATTAGTTTTACATTGTATATTTATCATTTTAACAGTGTGCAAAATATGAACATCCTAATATATTAATTTGTTTGTGCACATTTTTCCATAAATCACAAATTTCAACACTAGTTGAGAGATAACAAAAGTTACAAAAGATTAAAATGGTTATTTTAATTGCCAATTTGTTTCATTAAAAAATATTTTAACTGTTATTCATTTACTACAGTTACATTATTATGAAGAACACTTCTGATGTCTTCAACAAAGAAATCATAGCATAATTTGCTAATCATATGAATTTTACTCTATTTAGCTTTTAAATAAAGGCCAATATTTAAAAAAAAGCATTAACCAAAATGGGGCATTCAAAATTCTGAATGTGGTTTCAAATTAATTCTGGTAACAATTCTATATAAACTGTTATGAAATTATCATTTTTTTAACAATGGAGATAGATTAAGCATTGGCTAATAGAATTCCAACTATTTTCTATGATATAAACTAATTGCAAATGTACCAATTATAGAAAAAGGATATTTGGCATGATTGTCCATGAGACAGCCATGTCAAAGTTAAACTTCTACATGTCCCATAACGGCCTCCAATACTGAATCATAGTACATACCATAATGGAAGCTGTAAAAGACCCCCAAAATACAAAATGTGAAACTATTCTAAAACATGACAATTGACGTATTCTTTTGAAAAAATGTTGAACAGATAACAATAAATGACCATTCAAGAAACAACAACTAACAAACCATTTAAGAAACAACAACATAGGTGTGACATTTTACAAACCATTTAAGAAACAACAACATAGGTGCGACATTTAACTAATATACCTTTTCTTGATCTTTTTTCTTCGTCTGACCAGTGTATGCCTCGATAACATTCATATGAAACAACTGTCTGACTAATGACAACGCACAAGACTTAGATGCCACTTGTTTGTTTGAGCCATGTTCTCTTGCATGGATGTCTGAAAATCATTGCAAAAATCTATTTTTAAATCTGGGTTTGAATTTTGTGTAAAACTTAAAGACTGACATGTAAGTGGAAGTCCTGTACTGGATATCCAATAAAAATTCACAGAATGGATGTCCAATAAAAAATCAAAGACTGGACGTCCAATAAAAATTCAAAATGGATGTCCAATAAAAATTCAAAGAATGGATGTCCAATAAAAATTAAAAGAATCAATTAATAGCCAAGGATGCACAGCAGACCTGATAATAGCTTACTCTGTTTTTTGGACTAAAAGCCAATCTATGTGGACTATTGGAATTTCCCTTATAAGTTATAACGGGAAAGGCCTTTATTTTTATAGAAAAAAGTCTTGTCTAAAAGCCTGAAAAGCTACATAGTACAACACATCATATGCATGATTTAGATCAAATATAAAACCATCCAGAAAACCCTGATGGAAAACAATGATGAACAGAGAAAGTGAAAACTATAGAGCACCCATATCTCTTTACAGACTCTAAGTACAATTTTCTACACAAGTTCAGGTACCACTGCTAAAAAGCCACTGAAATCCAACTTACAGACTCAAAATTCTTTTTAAAAGTGTATAAAAATTGTTCTCTTCAGTAAGAAATTAAATATTATGTACTTTACATGTTTTTTTATCAAATCTTTTTTGAAATGGAAAACCTATCATTGTTGTCTGTTTTCAGTTTGTGGCAAAAGAACATTTTAAAAAAATATTTTTTTACTGATGTCTTTTATCCAACCTAAACCCCCATTTCAAAAAACAATGTTGACAAATATCTCATATTTTAAAACTGCAATCAGCAGATAGTTGAAATGAAAAATCCCTGTCAAATTACCTATAAATCAATGTTTTATTATGGTTGTCTGTATAACAGTAAATACTTACACTGCCTAAGCTGGTTCACATAAAATTTCATCTCAGCAATGAAGCTCCTAAAATAAATAGGAATTCAAACTTTATAAAAATCAATGTTTCAAATAGTTACGAGTACTACTCGTACTATATTTCATGTTTTAAAAATATACTGTTATATTATTATTGTTGATCTTCTTTACAGATCCATAATATTCACAGAGACATAGAACGCCACTTTTATTTTTACCCTCCCACCTATGGAAAAGATTAGAAATAAATAATTGGCCCTGCACACCTTCATCATAGGTAGAAACATCCTGCAAAAAATTTCAGATGTAGAATAAAAACTGTTCGAGGAGATAGCCTGAAAAACTATGATCCGTATATTACTGAGTACTGTAAAGTTGACAAAGTGTAATTATCACCAATTTCGGTAACATTTCATGAAAATCAAAATCCTTTTTGCCCTCCACACCTTCATCATAGGCAGAAACATCCTGCAAAAAAATTTTAGATGTAGTATAAAAACTGTTTGAGGAGATAGCCTGACAAGCCATGATCCATATATTTCTGAGAATTGTAAAATTGATAAAGTGTTTTTTTCACCAATTTCAGTAATATTTCACCAAAATCAAATCCTTTGGCCCTGCAAACCTTCATCATAGGTAGAAACATACTGCAAAAATTTCAGTTTAGTACAAAAACTGTTTAAGACAGCCAGACAAGCCATGATCTATATATTCCCAAGTACAGTAAAATTGACAAAGTGTAATTTTCACCAATTTCCGTAATATTTCAGGAAAATCAAAATCCTTTGGCCCTGCATACCTTCATCATAGGTAGAAACATCCTGCAAAAATTTTCAGATGTAGTACAAAACTGTTCAAGGAGATAGCCATGACCATGTTTAATCCGGACAGACAAATGGACAAACGAATGGATGGACAGGGGTAAATTAACATGCCCCCTGACAAATTGTCACGGGGCATAAAAATAAGTGGCATTCCACTCCATCTGGTGAATTTTTAATGGAATAGCCCTTACATCAAGATGGATATGAGAGATCTAGTAAAGATGATCAACGATAATCTGTTTATCTGTTGGATTGTCAGATAACGTCAGTGATGTAAAAAAACAATGATATCAACAATTATTTCTTTCATATGAGCATAGTCACCTGATAATAGAATTCTCAGGCAGCTTAGTTCAAAAGAAAAATACTTAAACAGTAAGGATTACTACAAAATATGGAATGAGGTCATGAAAGGTCAAATGGCCATAAAGACCTTCATATTTGTCTGGATAAATATTTGAGCATGGAAACTAAAGATATCGCAAATTTGAATGTAATCCAAACATCTCATCAATTTTCTATGCTCTGATTTTTACCCTGACCAAATGAGCTTTAAATACCTTAAACAACAGAAATCAACATTTTTGTCAAATATGTGAAATTCTTTTGAATCATTGTTATATAAACCTAACTGATGCTTAGAATATGTCTAAAAATTAAAATTGGAACTTCTAAATTCAAGAAGTATATGCAAATTTCGGATATATTTCCGTTTTTGGTAGTGTTGTTGACTGTTAAACAAGTAATAAAACTTTTTATAAATCAAAAACAACCAAAACATGTTATCATTAAAAACTGAAAAATAATGTTATCAATTCTATTTCATAAATATAATTCCACTTTGTTGAATGTGAATAGCTCCTTTATGTCAAAGTTCACATAGTTCCATCAAAATTAACCCAAAGCGTTTTCATAAATGAATGGAATAAAAAAATAGCATAAAATTAAATTGATTCATAAATTTATTATTTAATTTCTCAATGTTGTTGCAAGGTTTTATTAATAAACTCACCTGTATTATCCAACAGTTTCCCAGAGTCCTCTTGTTCCATCTTTCCACCATACTGCGACACAAATAATTTCTTATTTTACAACTATGATACATCATATATAAACAACTGTACCATTACCAACATGGTGACAATTTCACCACAGGGGTAATGTCATTCCTGATCACGGCACCAAAATTTTGTGAATTCTTTTTCTAAATTGTTTTTTAGTCTGCCAATCTTTAAAATCTTTATTTAATTAAATTACAATAATCATAGTATATGGGGTAACAACTACAGTATTTTATGAACCAAAGGTCTACAAAAGGAGGTAAGAGAAAAATTACAAAACTTTGACCTTCAGTCCACAAAATATAGTAATCATCACAGATCAGAAATTGATGTATCATAGTTGAAACCAAGATATCATTTGTCTATCATTGGACCCTAGGAAACTGCTGAATATCATGCACTGGGTATGACCACTAACATTAAAAACAACCAAGTGAAAAATTAAATAAGATCCTGCCATTTACCACAGTTTGGTTAGGTATGCTTGTATTTATAAGCTGCAAAGCTTTAGGATTATTTATGATCTTATGTCATGTCATTACCAACAACAAATACTGTTCCCACATCTTGAATAAGCTCCATTTTAGGCAAATATATTTATACTCTCTATTATTCTTAATTTATAATGTAATTTTGAGGTCAAGAAATTATTCAGTCACAGTCAGGTATCCATAGTTTTGCCGCCATGAGAGGAAGCTCACAAAATGGTTAACCACCAATGGCAGAGTTGACTACTGGAGGTGTAACAGGAAGCTAGGAGACTATGCCTTTGGAGATTGCAATACACATGAAAGCCCTTGTTATAGTATTTGCATTTCCTTCGAAACAGCGGCAACTGTTTTTCCCCCACCAAACAATTGAAATGTCTTTAAAAAACTTATTGTACTTTACTTTAATGGATAGACAACTTTGCAAAAGGTAATTGGCGATGCTCACCCAAACTCTCATATTTTCTGGGTGCAATTTTAATCTCTTATCCGATAATTATAATTTCATTTACAGAAATTTAAACCACCTCTCTGGTACCCTACTGATGTTTTCTTTCTGATATTTTGTCTCAAATAAAACCACAGGCTTGTATCAAACTGGAAAAAGAGGATTTCCTGCAGAATTTTCAACAGACAAAAAATAATAATGTACCTGATCTAGTAAAAAAATGACATGAATAAGAATGCAAACAATTCTATTTACATGGTATTTAATTCTACCTAACATAAGTATTCTGTATTTTGACTGGACAACAGCACACCATTTTTTTTTTGCAAATTTACTGAATTTTATTTGTTTCCTGTTCTGCAGAATTCGCTTTCAGGGAATGTTTGAAAGGGTGGTACTTCTAAAAAATACCATGCTAAATTAATGGAATCTTCACTTCTAAAAAATAGTTCTTTCAATATTTTGGCAATGACAGCTAGTGATACTATTCCATGAAATTGCAAAAAAGGCATTCAGCCACATGTGGTACATGAGTATCTCTTTAAATCGCAAGACTTTGAAAAAAACTCCATCTGACTGAGAGCAATATTGCTGTACAGGATGTTAATAACTTTCACCCCCCCCCCCCACCCTTTTTGAAAGATTTTTTTTTCAAATAGGGATTTTGAATACCAATCTCAATGCAATATACCATTTAAAAACAGTTCTTTCAAAGTCTTGCAATATATTTTTGGGCATTGATATGAAATGATATGGAGAAGCAATGGAAGAAAAAAAAATAACATTATTCAATAGAATAAAGAAGTTTATTATATTTTTAAGCGGTATTTGCCAAAAATACTGGTTTCGACACTGGAAATTTTCCTCCCCTTATGGCTTGGAAAATTAATCGAGCCTCTATTTGTTGGCAAATATTTCTTAAAACATGTAATATTTTTATAAAACAACATTCAATCAACACATCAGTTAATCTTTTAAGTACAGTCCATGTAAAATCAGAGAGGAGGTGATGCATCTAGAAAAAGTTTTTTATATTAATTTAGTTATCTTTGCCCAATATAATTTCAAAATAAGAAAATTTTGTTTAGCATTTAAGGTGAAAACATATTTTGGGGTGGCTTATTATTGAACCAGAATTTTATAATCCAGACATGTAGCAATTTCAAGGAAATAGTCGTTCATAAAATTATCATTGACATTGTTTATCTACCAATGAGGAACCTACTTGATTCTACATGGAATTGGGTAAAGTAAGGCAAACAGCTGAAATAAAATTTTGTCCCTTATTAAGAAAACATTGATTATTAGTTGTAGTTTAAACTTTATAACAAAAAGAAAAATAGGTAAAAAACTTTAACAATAGGGTTCAACCACCTCAAAAATTTAAAATATGATGTTTCACTTGTTACCTGTTATGGTCTGGTCCCACCATTTGATACTTATAATCAGCTTGTATCTTGTTTTGTTGCAACCACTGGTGAAGACGACTTTTTGCATTCTCTAAAGTCCAGTTACCATGGATGTCTGCATTGAAGTCAACATCTTCTGACTAGGAAACACAAGAAATGACTCTTTGAATTTGTATTGGCATACAAAAGGGGTTTTTTGTGTCATCTTTTTTGTAGTTGGCAGACAATTGGGTATTTTAAGAATACTTACATTTGTTGATTAAGTGAAACCTCAAAAACCAAGAAAACTAACATGGTGTTGCACGCGGAGTCGTGCTAAGTATACCTCCACTCGTGAAAATGGCAAAGTTCCGTCCAACAGGAAGTTGTTATCCGATAGCAACAAAAATTGCTTACAACATATGCCCCATCAATATAAAGCTCCATACCAAATTTCAGATCAATCCATATAGTGTGAGCTGAGATTTTTGTGACGAAAGTTTTGGACAGACGGACGGAATGACGGACGGATAAGGGTATTCCAATATACCACCCACTCGGTGAGTGGGGGTATAATATAAGCTCTTTAAAATTGTATATATTTCAATGGTTGAATATCCTAAAGTTTGTAACTGTCTGTTTAGGATTCTATTCCACATGATGTTATTATGTTCTTGGAAGTATAAACCCTCTATATACATACCTTGTACAAATCAGTATTTACCATGTTTACATAAAACTGTCATATTACTTAATACCAGTAATTGTATGACTAACTCAAGTTTTCCAATTTCTGATAATACTCCTAAGAAATATTTATTTCAGTTTTATTTTTCACTGTACAAGCTGTACATGTACATATTATTATTAGAAGTGTTTGGAAATTCTGAAATCCCTCTAATAAATATAGATTATAACACATGGCATTTTTCATATCTCATGCTTTATCATGTTTATCAGCCATAGGGTCTTTTATGGTATCAGGTTCGTTTGCCTGAGTCTTTTCGCCCTGCTATATGTAAGTTAAAATAAATGCATATAAGAAAGATATTATCAATTATTTATAGATTTTGATGATGAACAAATAATTGTCAATTTTTTTATATTTTTCTTTTTATTCACAAAGAACTGACTTATTTCGAAGAATCATGTTTAGTCTTTTTGATGTTCAATTATTTATTGAATGTTTTAATAACTATTTCAGTTTATTAATTATTAACTAGAACCAATATTGATTAAATAACAGTGTGGATAGCTTGGGTCATCAGGAAAGATGACAACCTTTGAACATAATGAAGCCAAGGAAGCCATTATCACAGCTTGGTTACAGCTTGTTGCTTTCATAATTTAACATGGATTTCAAATTTCAAAGGAAACAATACTGAAACAATTATCATTGAAAATATTTTTGGATCTTATTTCATATTTGCATTCATTGCAGCAATAATGAATAAGTTCAATTCAGATTATAATTAATTTTGACATTTATTTTGATTTCATTTCATATGTATCTGTTTGAATAGTAATATTGATAAGTATAATGTTATATGTATTATCATTAATTGTATATATGAATATATGATGTATGTATGCATGTCTGATTGATTGGGATTAAACAACACCTTTTTGACATAATTCCTTAAAATAATTAAAATAAACTAAATATTAATTTAGTCACAATTTATGTCAACAGAATCACATAATGCAGCAATGGTAACATTAATAATCTTAATAAATAATCTTTACTTAGGAGGGCCAACAAACAATACACAATTTATCGTAATTGACCATAAAGTGTTTTTCATCGATATGAATGAGATTAAGCATAATGTTCATATACATAATGAGGGAATGAACCCAGCGCAAACGGACCCAATGCTAACCTGAATTCTGGCGAATGGAAACAGGGGCCAATGCATTTAAGGGCAAACAAACCTGGATTCATCTTTTATCCTCTTGACAGCTGTTAGGCTCGAGGGATAACACCAGAGGGCTGATAAAGATGCGATATGAAAAATGACAAATGTGTTTATCATATGCTTCAACAAAAGAAGTAATTTTTACACTTTATTTACGTTTGGTAAAACATACAGTTATAAGGATGTCAGTCGTTTCGTACCTGGTCGTTTCGTAACTGGGTTGTTTCGTAACCGTGTCGATTCGTAACCAACGGTAAATTTACACAAGCCGTTCGATTCATTTCATTTTATTTATTT
>JAULBM010004798.1:0-11888 GCA_032357055.1 Geukensia granosissima | reverse complement strand
AAATCGAAATGGGAAGCCAAATCCGACGGCAGGGACCCATACTAAGTGCAATACTTTTCAAGGCCTTTCCGTATTTTAAATGTTTTAGAATTTTATCAAATGTAGAAATCAGACGTCGCATTATCAAAAATCATTAGTTGCCTCTAAACGATGAAGCTCTCCTTGTGGGAATATCCCTAAATCTTTCAGTAAAGATGACGAACTTATTTTTAAGTTTTTCCTATAGAAGTAACTAAAAACAATGTTTGGTAAAATTTGACAGACGTTTTCTGTCTGTTTGTCTCCTTTGTATCATACAGCGACACCAGTGCCTATAAACATGAACATTTATAATATAAGCAATAAATGACTACGCACTAAGAGCAAATACATTACTTTCATCCTTAAATGTTTTCCAAGAATATGAAAATTGTCTGCAAAACAGCAATCACATTTGCTGGTTACAAAAATCACCGTTTTTTCTATTCGATCTTTGTATGTAATGGGTGTGCACTAAGACATTTCAATATAGCTTTTACACATACGAGCAATACAACTAATAGCGAATTTGAATTTAGATATTTTCTTGGGTTAGTTGTACCAGATTCTGATTTGTTTCCATGTCTTCAAAAATAATGCAGTCTAGTTCTTATGTGTTACCCTTTCATATAACAGGGACTGATGAAATTAAAGTAATGATTCTTGATTTATGAAGTTTATATATTCAGTATCATAACATATGATAACACCTTTTACGTTTGAAAGGGGAATTCCCTGAAATGAGGTTAACAGACATTAGAGAAAGGATTATTAGTGGTATTTCATGTTCAGTAGACGGATATTTTATTCAAATTATTTATAGAATGAGGTATCATATCGAGTGTTATGACATATCTATGAAAACAATTTTATAAATTATTCAGCTGTTACATCAACGCCTAGTACACTTTCTACAACGACACCGGAGACATCGACTACTTTAACGACATCTACGTCATCAGCAACAACTTCAACGAAACTTAACCTTGGATCAGCGCCTACAACGTTAAAACCCTATTCTAGTTCAAAGAAGAAAACTAGAACAACGAAACTTTTTTCTAGAATACTGAGCACGAATGTGTCAACACCATTGAAGGCAAAACCAACGAAATACAAAACTTCAACCCGGGCTTTATCAATTGTGTCTGTTACAGTCCCGGGTGTTATGTCGCAGAAATCTACTTCAGTTCCAAAACCCGGATCGACAATCACGTTACCTACAATGACAACCGAAATAAAACCAATCGCTTCAAGCATTGAAAATGGACAGTCAACAAACGCAGGTGATGAAATCTTGATTTAAATATTTGCTTAACAATCAAGTCATAAATTTATTTCCATATTTTGGTTCCATCCAAATTATGAAAAAAATATTTGTTTTTGCTGACAACGTTTTTTTCAGTTAAAACATCAAATTCAGCATTTTTAATTTGTCATGCGAATTTAAATATCAAAATACTTTTTAAATATTTATCCTTTTTATGTTTTTATTAATATTTTTTTATAAATTGTCCTTTTTGCAAGACATCATGACCTTTCTGTTAAAACATTTTAGGTAAAATGAAGATAAGCAATAATACACATTCCTGTCACAATGGTAGAAACGACTGCAAACACGGAACATGCCTTCTATCTGACAACGAATATGTTTGTATGTGTAACCCTGGATACGTTGGAAAATATTGTGAAACAGGTATCATATAACGGCAAATAAGACATGGACTTAATTTTGTAAAAAGAGATGGAAGTTTAAAACTACCATTTATGAATGCAAAAAAAGGAAATGACAAAATTTTTTTGGAAAAGAACAATGAAATAATTTGAGGAAATACCGTTTTGTGCTTTGAATATCATGATTATGAAATATGAAAATATATAGGAGGTGTTGAATGATTGTCCAATATATCAGGAAAGACATTAACCCATTAAGAGAAAACAATTTCAATCACCGATAACCGATCCGAAAATGCTCTAGCCAGAACTGACAACAAACCATTCTATAGTGACCACATTAGTATTTGATGCGAACCATTTAAACATTATAATAGTACTTGGACTTAACGACGCACAATTGCCAGCTGTCAACTATTTAAAAACCAAACACTTATAAATGAGGCCTCATTATATTGCAGATGAAGATGATTGTGCAGATGACCCTTGCCAGTATGGAAAATGTAGAGACGCTGTAAATGGATATCAGTGCGAATGCAGTCCATTTTTCAAAGGCAAAACATGCTCTAACAGTAAGTGTGATATTTCAAATACGTTATGGCTATTATCACTAATTGAAACGCAAACACGCTATAACCGTGGTAAAATTTCGTTTAATTTAGCGTCTTGGAAAAGCATAATTTTTAGTAATATCTAGAATTGTTTTCAATGTTTTCAATCAAGTTTGAGATAGACAACAACAAAACAAAATCAACGACATCCACTGAACAACAGGTTCTTCGCTTGGGACAGGCACATAAAGTAATTTGGGTTTGAATATGTTTGTTAGCGCTTATCCATTCCCTAACCAGAGATAATGGTTATACAAATCAACAAAAAAGCAAACCCCAAAACAAAGAGATAACAAGATGTTCAAATGTACCGACCCCGAAAAGTAAACAGCTAGTTTAAAATCTAAGAACAATAGACTATGTTGCTCTTAAAGTGAGTTATCAATCAAAATATGTGCAGCTGGATTCAGTTTTAAAAAAAGTTATTAATAGCACAGTAAAACAATGTAGTGTTTAAATGCAATATAAAAAGTATCAACAGTATGTAAGATATAAATATCACAAAACATTTGTTCACAAAAATTGCATTGTATACAATAATGAATTTGTATGAATTCGCAAACAAATGTCAGAAGCCTGAATCAATTACATATAACTATACAAATTGCCTCCAACAAAGAAAGTTGTTTCAGTTATTGTCATTTGTCACTGATGGACTAGTAAACAAACAGATTAACAAGCTCCTGTGATAATTTTGATCAGAACGAGTCTGCTTATTAAGTCTTCTCCAGTCTGATTTATGTGAATATTGAATAGCAACTATTACAATTGAACAATACAAAAGTTTCGACCCAAGAACCAAATGGTATGATAGATATGCATTATTATTCTTTATTTTGCTTTCAGTGACTACATGGGGAATCATTTTTACTTCACTGGGGGTTTTGGCTATACTGTGTTTATGTTGCTGTTGTTTTTGGTGCATTGCAGCGTAAGTACTGCATTCATTACACTTCATGTAACAGACACTTGATGTATTTACAAATAAAACACACTTCTTTTTACGTATAAAGTTTTAAAATCTTTTGTTTATTTTGACACTGTGTTTGACTATGGTATTTCTATTTCGAACTCTCCCTCTCTCTTTTTTTTACTTAAGCATTTGCACACTATTGCACTTTAAATGAACGTATTCTGATTGACGCCGTAGTTCTAGAAAACTTGATTTCCTTTTAAGTTGTTTTTTGGGTAATGTCACTAGTTCTCAAGTTTTCAATAGATTAAAACAATTGTCATATTTTTAAGAGTTTTACATTTGTATTGTTGGGCCGTCCTCTATGGTATGTATCCCGGTTCATTGTTAAGCCGTCCTTTATGGCATGCATCCAGGTTTATTGTTGGGTCGTCCTCATTGGTATGTACCTCGGTTCATTGTTTGGGCTCTCAAGTTTGGTATGTATCCAAGTTCATGACTGGGTGTTCCTTAATGGTATAAAACCAGGTTCATAATTGGGCCGTCCTCTATGGTATGTAACAAGGTTCATTATTAGGCCGTCCTGTATGGTATGTAACAAGGTTCATTATTAGGCCGCCCTCTATGGTATGCATCACGGTTCATTATTAGGCCGTCCTCTATGGTATGTATCACTGTTCATTATTAGGCCGTCCTCTATGGTATGTATCACGGTTCATTATTAGGCCGTCCTCTATGGTATATATCACGGTTCATTATTAGGCCGTCCTCTATTGTATGTATCACGGTTCATTATTAGGCCGTCCTCTATGGTATGTATCACTGTTCATTATTAGGCCGCCCTCTATGGTATGTATCACGGTTCATTATTAGGCCGTCCTCTATGGTTTGTATCACGGTTCATTATTAGGCCGTCCTATACGGTAAATATTCTGGTTCACTCTTAGGCTGTCCCTTATGGTATGAATCCAGGTTCAATATTTGACCGTCCCGGTTCATTGTTGTATATATAGCAAAGGGGGCACTAAAATCCAAACACATCAACGGCAGGGACAACTACTATGTGCATTAATTTTCGAGGCATTTCCGTATTTTCAGTGTTTTTGCATTTTAGCCAAGGCAGAAAATGTCTGTAAAACTGTAAAAGATTGTGTGATATTTTTCATGCCAGACAAGTCTGACAACTTGGCTGGTGAATACCCACGTGGACCAATGTTCCACCTGCAGGGTATCGAACAAAGCTGCATTTTCAGGTATTCAAATTTGAAAACAATGAATATAAATAAAACATAATTTTTATACAAAATGCAGTCTGAACTGGCCAAACTCCACAAAGATCGTTCTATATGTAATTAAATAGATAAATTAGATAATACTCACCGCTATCTTGAGGAGATCTTTGCAGTGGTTACACGGTCGTCCTAATCTGTCACTTCAATTTACCGCAAAGATCTAACTTTAAATAAAACTGACAGCAGCAGTTGTACTTGTCTGGATTTTAACGTTTCTCAATTATCCTTGAAGTGGACGTTCTTTTGGTCTTTTATACGTGTATATATTTTTCAACCTGTCCGTTTTGCCCCTGTCTGCAGCGTATTTTAGATTTAATGGACGTAATCTTTGTAATACAAGCAAATTATTGCTACCATATGTTTAAAATTTACCAAACTGTTTTGGTTTCTTGTTTTATTTGTAACATTCTCCTTACAATGTATCACCTTTACAAGATACATATTAGCAGTTGATTTTTCAAGTTTGTTTAGTCGTTTTGACACATCTTTGTCTTAGGTTGGGTGACGATTGGGTACTCACAAACATGGTTAACCCCGCCACAAACTTTATGGGTCTGCCCCACGCAGAACCATGTAATCTAATGGCTGTCATTGTTTTTATGTTTAAAGTTACTTTGTATACATTGTATACTTATTTTGCCGATTGCTGGCCTACATTTTATTTTTGGAGCCTTTTACAGTTTGCTGTAGGGTGAGGATGTGTGTCCATTATTGAATGCTTACGACAACCTCTAGATGTTTGTTATAAACACGTTTTGGATGGACATTTCATAGACAATAATCCAACATCTCCTTTTTCTCAATGAATCATCACCACATTTAAGTAAAAAAACGGAAGTTATATATTGTCAATTATAAGTGTATTCATAAGCAAAATTTTGAACGCTGATTTGAGACGTGTTAATGTTTCACAGACTGCTTCCTTGTTATATTGATTTTAGAACAATTCGAACTCTTCATTTGTGCAATATCATAATTAACCCTTTTAGATTGTTCAGTGTAAAATATTATTCAATGGCTGATAGAGGACATACCATTGCTTACTTATGTGTAAAGTTTCTTTCTTTTTTCGTGAATATATGACTACATATGTTTGAATGTCGCAATACTGTGAATGCACATGTTAATAATGTATTTCAGTTGTGTAGATGACAGAGAGGAAGACAAACGTAAAATCAAGCCTATTAAAGAAAAACAAAGACCCAAGTCAATGGGAAAACCAAATTATTGGTTGCATTTTGAATAGATGTGTATTAAAGACACAGGAACCGGTACTGCGGAAATTCACATTTTCAGCACATTTTTTATTATGAATACCATGTATTGTATAATGACTGTAATTATGATGATATTATACTATTCCTCAATTATCTCCATATACCTAAATAAAGATGACCATTTTTATATAAAAAACAGCAAGAAATAGGAATCTAAATGTGCACTCGTGTAGAAAACAGGAATTGATTTATTTTTGCATCAAGGACATTAAATTAAACACAATATCATAATATGAAAAGTAGCGGTTTCAACTGACCTGCACAACTGTTCTTGTACCCACTGATATTTTTTTTCACCTATTACGCGAATATTTTCCTAGTCAGATAGGAACAACACAGCAGAATATTTTGTTGAGAGGAAGTCCCTTGGACATAGTATCGCTGTCAACAACCAACATTTTTTTATATTACAAAATATTGATCATGTGGCTTTCAAGTTCTTTATTACTATTCAGTTAATATTATCATTAAACACAGCATCTTTAAAGCAGAAATCCTAGACTCTGTCAAATGGTAAACTAACAGGCAAATGAACAGTTAAAAAATGAGCAAGTATACGAAATGTACGGAGAAGGGAAATACAATGTACTCATATATATCGTTTCCAGTAGAAATCACACTTTGAGAACAAATATACAGACGAAAATATTTTAAAAGATTTCGGACTTTCTAATTGACAACACATTTGTTAAGACTAATCGATGTGTCTGAAAATGGATTTTTCAGAACTAACTCTAGAATGAACCTAATTCTTTGATTTTATTTTCCATTACAACATGACGATGACAGCAGATTATGAAATTATCTGTATCTCACATATTTGAGTGGGCCATGGCAATGGATAACCCGCTAGGCCTCAGGTCCACCCTCACTTTTGTTTATTCTATTAGTTAAAGAACTTCTTCTCCCTCTTGTATGTAAAAATATACAACAGACTAGGTCTGAAGTTTATTGAAAGGTAACTATAACAAAACTGAACTACAGATGTGATGACATATTTTAAGACGTCAACTTTCCAAGAATAAACAAACATCTTACATGTAGTTGAAATCTTAGATTATAAACAGCCTTTCGGCTCAGCGGGTCCGCCTTTAAAACAAAATACTTTCAACAAGGGTATGTTACTAACTGGCTAAAGTCATTAGCAAAACATATTGATAAAAGTCGGCACTAAAATTCTAGTTGGCAGTCATAGAATACCCTTCCCAGATGAAGGGTGTCATGTAACATAGTATAGTTATGATTCTGACGTTTTGGACGTATTTTTATTTACTATATCCAAGAACAACACGGCGGGTAACTTGAAAGGGCAGGAACTATATTTTACACTTAAAAACCATCCTAAGAGCACCCAATGTTATAAGCTGCTGCTTTTATTTGAGTTGTATTGTTTATCTTTTGTTGTATTATGCAGTCGTCTTTCGTTCTTATCTGGTTGTTATGCATGTAAGTTTTTACATATCCTTTTCTTGTTTTTGGTTATGGTTTCTGTCGCTTTCCAAAGCAAATTCATTTGGAATAAATTTTTTGAAGATTCAAATTGTTTTGTAGTTTGACATTTTAAACTAATATATGTCGTCAATAAACCAATATCCAACATATGCAGAAATTATACTGCGTTGATAGATCTAGATGATCGATTAATTCAGTTTTTAATTTCTGGTATTAGTTTTAATAAAATAAACCCAGTGTAGAATACCCAAGTGAGAGATCAAAACGCATTGTCCAAAGAGACATGACAAATTTGAAACAAACTAAAAGAGAGAAAACTAAATGAACAAAGGCTTGGAATCCACGAACTCCTTTACAAAACAGGAGTGGGATCAGGTTTCCTTTAAGGGTAAGCACCCCCTGTCTAGCGCACAACACCCGTCGTGAATCCTTAATCTGTAATCCGGGTTAACATCAATCCGAGACGATGTCAATTTTTTTGTATGGTCCATAACTTGTTGAGATACACTGATTGCATATGGATCAAACAATTCGTGATGGCGACCATAAAACTTTTGGGAGGGACGACTTCATCCGTGTTTGGATATATCCTTGTTGTAGTAATTTATGCGACAACAGCAATGCCCTCTTACAAAAATCCTCATACTTGAAACAAGCAAGGGAGTATCGAATAACCGTAGGCAGGGGAAACATGAATATTGCAATAAATATAGGAAGTTTACAATAGCAAAGTTGAACTCATCCCGTTTGTTGAAAATCTAAGAAACAACTTTTCCCTCTTGGTTATTTTTTAAGAATAAATCTAGGTATGAAGCAGATTTTGTTGAGTCTGTGGTCTCCATAATTTCTAGATCGCTGGGATATATTTGGTCGAGATTTTCGCTGAACGTAGGATTATTCAGTGATAAAACATCATCGATATAACGAGAGTAAAATTATACGATCTGTTCAATTTCGTTTTGTTATTTCGCAGGAGTCCCTGAATGAAGTCTGCTTCATGCTAGTTTAAAAACAAGTCGCCAAATAGGTGTGTACAATTTCTGCCCCTTGGAATACCAACAGTCTGTTAAAAAATCGCCCAAAAAAGTGTTCAAAAATGATGTCAATAAAAAAGGTCCAGCATTTTGTCAATATCACCTTAACTGTTTTTATTCGCAAAACCTGTGTGTTCTCTAAAAACGTAAGACATCTTTTTACCTAAACCAAATATTTATATCATTGATTTCCATTTTGTTAAACAAACACTGATATATTTCTTAAGACAGTCTTTAAGTTGTGAAACATACGTGTATTTTCGCAAGTTTCACACATGTTTTTAAGTTGGAATATAAATTGATTAAAATAAGGTATTTGGAAGGTCACACATGTGAAACGCATGTGAAATGACACACCTATGACACATGCGTGGCACGCATGTATCACATGTGTCACCTGCGTGAAACATGCGTGACACGCATGTGAAATAGATGTGTTGCCACGTATGTTACACGTGTGGGAAAATCACATATGTGATATATGCATGATTTCACACACATATATCACGTGCGTGGCATTTAACTTTAGTAGAAATACAAGATTACCAATATTGAATATAAATATGGTTCAATTTAATATGTTATTTGTACATTTCAAGCAGTAACCTCTGACTTTTAATTATCAGCATAAGAACAAAAACATAGAAACTTCGAGATCAATACATAGTTAAATTAGTACTAAAATCCAAACTATTCGAAAGTGTAAGCCAAATCAAGCAGTATGTACAACTACAAAGTGCAACACGTTTCGAAGCCATTCCGTGTTGTCAGTGCTTTAGAACTAAAACAAATGCAGCAAATTTCTGTATAACATTATTGGATAAATTCCATATCAGAAAAGTCTGACAACTGGGCTGGTGAAAACTCTCTGGGATTTCTTGTCTTTTGGTGATAAAAAAGCAAGATTACCAATGTTAAATATAGATATGGTGAATATTGATATGTATATATATATTTAAAGGAATAACTTCCTATTAGAATTATTAGAATAAAAACATAGAAATCTAAACATAGTTAAAGTTGTTCTCATATCAAAACCATTTGAAAGAGGAAGCCGCGACAACTACAAGGTGCAATACGTTTTCAAGACTTCTCGTATTTTCGTTGCTTTAGACTTTAAGAACTATTAACAACCTAAAACGAATTTAACCCACTGCTTTTGCATGAACGACCAGTGTGAAAAGAAACCTAAAGCGAATTGCAGCTTTGGAATGACGAAAGAGATAATAATGCTGTCGTCGAAAAAACAGAGAGATAGTCGCTGTTCCATACCGTAACATCGATATTAAAAACCCGACTTAGAATGACATGAGAAATATGTTATTGATGATGTGTTGATTATGAAGCAACAAAACGACAAAGAGCCAGAGAAAAACTAATATACAATGCCTTACGATATAAATAATTGTATTCACCCGGTACTATCCTATTTCATTTTTTGGCACATTACCTGGTATCTAGAGATAAAATTAATTTTTATCATGATATTTGCCTTAAAATAGTTCATTTTAATAAAGAAATTATTCACATGTACCAAATGACGGTCATTAGAGGAATTCATGCCCAAAAGAAAAATGACTTCTTAGATGGGAAACCTGATAATGAATCGAGGACAGCCTAACCTATCCAGCTGCTGCAAATATTTTTAAACAGTCGGATAGTAATTGTTCCTAGACAGAATGCGTTTTGCAAAAATAGGAACGTGTCACCCGATTTCATAGAACAAAGATGTTTTCATAGCTCACGAATTTGAAATTTATTACATTCCATTAGAATATAACTTGTGGACATGCAACAATTCACACTTTCAGTCTAATAATATCGCAGATAACCCACCTGAAGAGTTTTAACATGTAGACGGAATTTTTTAACATACAAAATGTTCTTGACAGCTCTAACAACCTAAGAAATATGATTGATGAAAGAAATATCCGTCCAAAAAAGACAGTAATGCCTAATTCCAAAAAATTATTCAGTGGATATTTTGTCTGAAACATTATGTTTGTCTGCCAGATAAAATCAACACGTTAAGATGACAATGACAACAATTTGCCGAGTTGTTACTTCTCTTCGTGGATTTTACATTGTAAAACAACATGAAACCATTAGTGTGCCAAAAGTGGCTCCAGCTAGAGACCGGGAGTACAAATTATCAACACTGCGTTATAATTAATTGAATTAGAAATAAATGCAAACAAAAATGCTGTGAGGCGCGCCTGATTGGAATTTTAAAAATGATTCTAATATATATGATTTGAATCACGAGAGGGGATCATTTAAAAAAAAAAAATAAATTTAAACTTAAATTAAGAGGCAGATAATAGTATGTAAAAATCTATTACATAGTATAAAACATGAACCGTTAAGATAAATTCAAAGGCGGTAACCCACATATAATTAAATTAAGCTCGAAAATCGCACTCCACCAAAGTTTGACATATAGTATAGTCTTGCTGATGATTCTAAAAATATACATTCAAATGTAACCGTCATTTCTAATCAAAGTACTT
This sequence comes from Geukensia granosissima, assembly GCA_032357055.1. Lineage (NCBI taxonomy): Eukaryota > Metazoa > Mollusca > Bivalvia > Mytilida > Mytilidae > Geukensia > Geukensia granosissima. The sequence goes on along the minus strand of JAULBM010004798.1, from coordinate 1,110 downwards.
AAGTGTGTTTTAAAGAATACATAGAAAATCAAAACCACAAAATGAGATTTTCGCTCAGTGCGTACGTAAAGAATTCGAATATACCGAAGGGACAGACAGAAATTGTTAGGTCGGAACACAGACAAGACTATGGCCAACAAAATGAAAGACAAACATAGAACACACAATACTACATTGAAAACTTAAGGTCGAGTTCCTGTTGCCAAAACTCCACTTTTTCGGTGTGTTTTTGTGAATGTGTTTTTTCTTATTGATCATTTTTTGCCAGGTTTTACTTGAAACGATGTTTGTCGGACCATTTGGCTATACAGATATATTTTTAAATATACACATAAAATGACCGTACTTAACGAACAAAAAACCCTTTATTGAATTGACTCTTTTAACCCGCAAGGGACAATAAAGGTGTGTGAAACAGTCCCGGGTACGGCATAATGCGGAACAGTATCGCTGGAAACCGTAACATCCGATGAATTTGAAAAATTCAAATAAAATGCAGCAATACAGCTATTTTGAATCATAGCAAGCTTTCAATATGTTCATTTGGGAGATAACCAAACTGTGTTTTAAGCGACGAGTAAACGCTTTTCCTTAATTTCCTGATCCTTTCCTTAATTTTAGCGGTATTTCCTTAATTTTTAAGGTAAGTGCGAGGAGATTAATGATTGTTCTCTAAAATTAAGGGAAACCCGGTCATTTTAAGGATGGTTAGCTAAAATTAAGGAAAGACCGATGAAATTAAGGAAAACGACCGCTAACTTTTCTGGACGATTTCCCCCCTATGGCAACCGTATCGTATACCAGCTGTTGGTAAATTTGGTGGTCGTCTCAAAATGTGATTGACACTTGTCTGTTATGATGGCGTTATGTATTCTGTACCACCACGTCTGTCGTCGTGTATTCGGATGTCTGGTGACCTTACATATCTTATAACATAAACCCAAAAGAATAATCCAGAATACAATTTCACCTAAGTTTATTTATTATTTTTAACAGATATAATAAACTATCAACATGAAACAGGGACGTATATTTGGTAACATCCCAGTTGGTCTACTCCCAGTTCGTCTACTATTTGACCATTCCCAGTTGGTCTACTCCCATTTCGTC
>JAULBM010004788.1:0-11889 GCA_032357055.1 Geukensia granosissima | reverse complement strand
TAAATAATATTTGCTAAAATGAAATCAAAATAAGATAAGCAGTACTCAAATGGTAAATTTTGTTTATTTACAAATTGAAAATAGTCTTGAAAATAAGGATTAAGGATTAAACTATAAAACATCAATATCACAGACAGAGCAAACATATTTCGTAGTATAAAATAAACTGTAGGATTCACCCTTCTTATTTACGAGGTACCAAACCAAATGTCAAAAATGAAAAGTAATAGATTACAATGATTTTTTACGAAAAGTTTAAATCAAAGAGCTAGACTACTCGGCTATTAACGCTTCAACGAGAAGGAAAATTTCATATGTATTAGTGGTGAGACCAATGAAGAGGTAAAAATTTGAACAACTTTGCTTGATTCAATGTTATTTAGACAATAAATGAAAAGAGACAAATCCAGAGTTTAAAGTTTATTAAAAAAATATATTTGTACATTAAGTTTTATTTTAAAGAAGGAATATAAAAATAGGTGATGTGGAATGATTGTCCATGAGACAGCCCTTTAATAAAATAACAGTAGAATTTAAACTTCTACAGGTAACATTACGGCCTTCAACAATGAACAAGCGTCCATACCATATGTAATTTATACCAGAAAAACACAAACCCTATCGTTTTTGTATTGTGCAACACATAATAGTTCGTTAAGCTATAGCCTTTAGCTTACTAGATTAATTTCCTAGGGACACGGAAAAAGTCCTTAAAAATAGTGACTTGCATTTCGTTCTTTTCTCAATCAGATTGTTGGCAAAATAAAAACACGATTGTAAATACACTAATTTCACTGGTTACGAAACGCATTCATCAGGTGCGAACGGGACCAAATATTGGACAACAGGGAATACCTTTCAGCCCAAGTAATGAGCCTTGTAAAATTTATCTTTCTAACATGCATTCCAGTACCCAAAAAATAAATAAGAGCATATATTTCATAAGCATTATGGTGTGAAGATCAATTTTGAGCCAAATCTGTTTATGAATAAAATTTGTTCCGAGATGAGGAGAACTAGAGGAAGAACACAAAAAGACTCTTTAACCCCCCCCCCCCCCCCCCCCTTTAGAACGCAAGCCTCACCTTCAGCCGATGGTCTTTCTTATTTTTCTTGAAATTTAACTCCCCTCATATTCTTCAGGTTTTGATTTCGAATTAAATTTAAGTTCTCTTTGAAAAGTTGAATGTATCATGTAGATGCAAAATAACTTCAAAATTGAGATTTTTTGTAAAGGGGTCGAAACATGTGCATATCATTTTACAAGACCTACAGCAAGCATTTAACTTGAACTGCTTATATATTTTAAAAGGAGCGTTATAACATATTTAAGAAATGTTCGCTTTCGTGAAAAGATGTGGGTCAATGGGTATAAACGGACGGCCCAAACTGGTAAATTTCTGATGTAAGACTTGTGACCTAAACTTAATAATTATTGGATAACAATAACAAAGCCCTAGGTTCATGCAATTTGCAAAACGTGTTAGGCGATATGATATACCTATATCGAAGTTGTCTGCAGGCTACCAAAGCTTCAGTTGTTGTAAACAAATCACCGCAAACATTCCTCCAAACTCCTTCGTGGTAAATTGAAAGATGTCCTTTCTGGATGACAGTGCTACTAATCAATTTAATATCACCTGCAATCATATGCACAATAAAAGTCTCTATGTTTCAGTCAAATTTGGTCACAATCTCATCGAGTCTGAAAACAGACCTCTTACTAAAATTTTCGCGAGGTGGCAGTGTCAAAACTCTCGCTGGATATATCCTACTCAGTGTATGCAATTTTCTGATGAAAAATGTACGAGTTTGTTCAGTCGTAGGGAAGGTTTACCATATGATTTATTGATACAAGTAACGATAAAATATTATCGTACGTGACAGGCAGAAACGCTAATGTCGACGTTAGAGGCAAAGTTGATTTATTTTTGTTATTTATGGACCTTCGACAAGAAGACCTGTAAAAGCTTTTCATTGCAATGTATTCAATTTTTACATGATGCTCGCCTGCTCACAAAGTGAGTCTAATAAATAATTATATAAATTTAATACAACAACTGCCATAATCCAGAGACATGAAACCCTGTCCATAAACACGAGAAATGCTACGAAGAGGAAACGATAGATATCAAGGAGTCTGCTGGATATCACATCTCAGTGGTATTTTTTTCTGTCAGCTGCATAATAATTTGTTTTGATTGATAGGTATGTTTTTATTTGTGGAAAGATATTTTACTAGCTGATGGAAGCAGTGCAGTTTTGATCAGGTATATATAGGAATTATCTAAGTTTTTGTTGGGTAAAGGGAAGTAACTTGCGAAAAGTTTTATCATGATGAAATTAAGGAACTTTTTTTCCTCCTTTTCCAACGTATTCTATAGTTTTTTCGGATTCTGTTTACTAAAATATCAATATTTAATCATCTACCCCTTTAGTATCTTCGAATTCCTTTTATTATTGTTTGAAACCCTGATTCATGAAATTCTGGTTACAAAACATGAAATTCTCAGAGTCAGTTTGAGAAATTCTGAGTCTCCCAGTCTTACACTTTGAAGTTAAACAACCACTATCCAACATCAAAGTTCAAGGTTTTGAATTTAGGGTCAATTAGAGCTATCTTAATGTGATTAAAAAGGGATAGGTTTATTTTATTTTAATTAAAGTCAGCTTTTTACGGAATAAAAGATTTCAGTTTTTCAAAGTCTGTTACACGATGACACCTTCGTCTCGTTATCTGTTCACATTTTCTTCAAGTTCTCATCTCATGTTTATAATATACGAACTACGAAATATAAATTTGTAAATAATAAACATAAATCTGCCCTTGTCTAAACGTATTGATGATAGCTATAATCTACTTTAATTTAAAGGGATTCATCTATACGGAAGGCTTTGAACGTTTCAAGCGTATTTAACCGAGATGCTGTTCCTGTCGAGCGCTTGATTTGGCTTCCTATTTTATCGCATTGAATTTGAGTACTTCTTTGACTTTGATTTGCTCAAACTTCATATTTTTTGTTTTAATACTACTGATAAGAGGTTACTTCTTGAGATGTACATAGATCTTTAGGTAAATTTGAGCAGTCGACGGACGGAAAGTGATAGCAATAGCTCAAGCTTCTTTGGGTTTACAATATCCATCTAGAGTAAACGAAATACCTTCAAAATAACTATTGGATCCGTTACATATAATGCCTACATCTTTGCTGTGGTCGCAATTATGAATAGACCAGCCACTGTGTAAACAATGATCAATTCCATTTTCTTTTCCAGAACAGTGAATATCATTCAGCCAAATTAAACCTTTTCCATTCCCATCTGTATAATAATGTACATCTGTCGTTCTGAAAGTGTTCAGAAACATAAAACATTACATCAATAAAAATATACCTTATTTAATAAGAATTACATATTTTCAGAGTGCAAAAATTATAACAAACATCCTGATTTCTGAAAGGTTATTTTATAGGCTTTTATATTTGACGAAATAATTCAAACCAAAAAATAAAATTTTCGAGAAAAAACATGTTAATATGTCATTGTTTGATTTTCCTTCAGTTGTCAGCTGGTAATGACATTTTCTGCTTAGTTTAAATGTATAGAAAATGGAGATGTGGTAATTAATCTGCAAACAATTGAAAGAAAGTTAAACGATAAATCTGTTTAAGATACGTTCTAAACGAATTATGGTAAACTTCAATAATAAATAAGCAGATTTGTTATTAATATTAACTTGTTAAAGGTTCCCAATTATGGTGCAGACAAAAGAAACCTTAAGAGCTTAATTTTTATGAAATAGATTGTTTGGTAAGGAAAATTGACAATAGAAGTTTAACCAAAATACTGACAACCTGTAAAAATAAATATGACCGAAGCATTGTTGCATGAAGAGATGTTCAAATCACATAAACTTCGTATGGAACCGCTCGAAAGGTCTAATATATAAACGTCACAGAGATGACCAATGAAAAGCTCGATCGAATGCTGCGAATGTATTACCTCAGTCTGATTAATGACTAATATCCAATCAGATTATTCAGTTGAAGCACACCCTCAAGTCAATGAACGAATTGGCTATAAACTACACACAGTTACTGTAAATGATACACCTTGTTTAAAAGTACCAAAATAACATTTTGGGAAACACGAGAGTTCAAAGCTATATTTGAGTAGGATTCTAAAAACTAACACTAATAAAACCTCCACAAAATCGATAAATTTTAAATAACTAACAATGTGACAAATGAATATTTCAAATGATATACTGCTCGATTTCTCGATTGGTTACATTCGTCATCAAATAGAATGTTTGTGTGATTTGGGATTTCCCGTTTGAGCTCACTTCATGTAGCAATGCTTTAGTCATGCTCATTTTTTACAGGCTGTAACATTACACCATTTCGAACGTTTAACATGCATAAGTTTAAATTTTCCTAACTTCTTACCCCAATCCGAGTTGTTTGCAAGCTACTAAAGCTTCCTCGTGGCCAATGTTATTTTTACAGATTGTTCCCCAGGTTTTGTTGTGGTAAATTTCAAGTCTTCCGTGATAGACACCTCCAACCAATCGTAAGCCACCTGTTTAAAGTTTAATCATTTATTGTTAAATCTGTATAACATACATAAAACACATGGTACGAAGTCCACAAATATTCACTACGAAATGAAAAACGTAATTAAATCTGCATACAAATTAATTAACTTGATAATATAATAGTAAAATTAACAAGCAGAATATTATTAAGAATATAACAACATAAAAATCAATAGATCAAATCTGAAAGTATGAGTTATTATAAAAAATATGTAGTGTTATATGCTGTATTGTAATGCAAATCACAATTAACAGGATTTGGCATATTTTGCAAACTTAGAAAAAAAAAAATTTAATTTAAAAAATGAAAAAATATGAATGAACATATTGAATTTTTGCCAACTTATTGTTTCTTATTTGTTGAATTTTATTTTACTTCTCCACAGAATACTATCAATCTGAGAACATTCCAACACAACACATTGCAAAATAAAATGGTAGACAACTTAACTAAGATATGCTGAACTTTATCATCTCTGCTGATATTGTATTTTCAAAGCATATATTAGTAAAGGGTGACACAATTTAAGTTAAAAAGAAACTGCGTATAAAAGACAAAACGTCATGTCAGATTGTCAATGGTTAGCATGGTCTGAAATTAATTAATAAAATATTTTCACACCACCATGCTAACAAGCTTATAATTATCATAATTAGAAAAAGTTAAATAAAAATAAGGTCAAAATTTAAATAAATTTAAAGTCAAAGTCCGGCATTTGATAAATTATTTGGCTATTCGATATGGGGCTATTTTTTACTTGCATAGTCACCACAAATTATAAAAAAAATTGTACAAAATTTTCAGGAAAAAAGCCCAGTCATATCGTAAAGAAGATGAAGAGTTCAAGTTAACACGATTCGCAGTGAATGTGTTTGAAATATACTGTTTATTATGAAAGATAATATTTGTACAAAACTACAACGGAAAATCGTCGTAAACCAAATTCAAGCGTGAATAAAATCAACAAATTCGATATGGAAGAGTTTTTAAATGTGTATACAATGACAATCTGTATTTTAAGGAGAAATGTTAGCACTCTGTGACACATTATGTTAGCAATAACTTTGACTTTCGGCTGATGAATTATGCTCGATTTGGCTGATTATCGTCCCCTCATCAACTTAAGATTAAGGACACAACAGCTACACCTAAATATGTCTTATACCTCGATCTTCGTCTCGGATTAGGCAATGGGGGAAACTAATTTACAAAAATCTGTAACAAACGTTACTGATGACTTCGACTTTTCAAAATTAAATTTTCCCTTAGAAGTAACATTCAACTGTGTATACATCTGGCAGTTCACGCGCTACACGAGATCACGCATCTAGAACAGTGCTGTTTACTTTTCAGAGAGATACTGAGCTTTGTCGAAATGGTTCTTGCTTCAAATTCGGTAATGTTATTCTTTACTCTTCTCAAAGCCGGTAGTTATTCATCATCGGTTGTTTCTAACCGGTTAAGGGACGTAAATGAAGTAATGATATTGGAGAAGTATCAATTGTCATTTTTGATTGGGTGAAATGCAATCAATTGTAATTTTTAAAACGAATATTTCTTACCGGGGTCTCTTATCATTATGACGACAAAATGATCAATTTGTAGTGTTCATGTAACTCCAGCTTTAGGTTTCAATGTAGTTTTTTGTTCTGTGTTTGTCTGTCATTTCATTTTGGTGGTCATGTTCATATCTGTCTTCCGACTTGACGATTTCTGTCTGCCCCTTTGGTATCTTCAAATTCCTTTTAACGCACGCATTGTGTGTCAGAAAACAATGACAACCAAAAACTTCATTGTAAGGAGCAAAATTACAAAGGTGTAATTTTTCTAGATGAAACCCAAAATCGTAATTGGAATTATGTTTGTGAACCAATGTTTACCTTCAACGAATTTACATCTTATTCCAACATCTTCACTATGGCCACAGTTATGACTTCCCCAACCTCTATGAGAACAGTTAAAAATGGATCTTTCCAATCCAGTACAGTTAATGTCATCCAACCAAATAGGACCAACACCATTTCCGGAGGTGTAGACTTCAACATGCCTCAGGTCGTACCTAAAAATGTATTTAATCAATTCAGTATTTGGGCATTATATTCCACCCATCTACTTCATCTATCAGGTGTGGCAAGTAAACTAAAAGGTCAACTGATACACCCGTCGTATTAGTCTTATTTAGATCCAGTTTTTTGTCAGATTATGAGGTATCATTGATTGTTAGATCAAAATACTAATATACAAAAAACACCTCTTTATGAAGTTAAACTTGTTAGTATAAAGATAAGAATACAACGTTAAGATATGTTAAAGAATGGATGCATCCTTAAAGCAATTGAAAAGAGAGTAATTTGAATGTAAAATCCAAATGCTTTGTATGCTGGTTAACAGGATCATGGTCCCCACAGAAATATCTGAAGTTATACTGAAAACTAGAAATCAAATATCATTGTATTAGTAGTTTTTATGTCTTCAGCTTAGCTCACCATAGAAAAACCATTCTTGTATTACGTTTAATCTTTGAAATGTTTAAGGATGTTCCTCATTCTTTTTAAACATAACACGGTTTTCAAAAGATTATTATAGTTTATGATAAGACCATTTATATTGGAACAAAATAATAAGAAAAAAGAAAAAAATATTGCTCTGTATATATGGTATATATGCATAAGAAAATTTGGCGGGAATATGGTTTATCTGAAAAAAGTGCTGAACATGAACACCGAACAATCTAAATACAATAAATATGATAAAAGCAGTGGTAAAATATATCGAACGATACAACAATGCCTCGATAAGAAAGATAGAATATACACACAGAGACAAACAAAAGAATGCAATATTGGCTACATAGAATAAATTGGATCGGTCACGAATGTGGTGAGTTTCAAGAAACCCAACCTCCCTATGTCCGATCTTAACAAAAGTATATTTACTATGATTTATAACACTTATATTGAATGGATTGTTATACAGATTAATATGGGTCGTGAAAAGAGTATCGTTAATCTGAGCACTTGTCGCTTACTTGCTGGCTGTCCATTGCAACAGTCTCATAACCAACATCATAACCAACATAGTGATTAATCTTTGCAATGAACCCTCATAAATGCTACATGCCGATGGCCAATTTTTGTTGATAAAAAAATAAAAGAAATCGGTAAAAGAAATCCTAAAATTGTCTGTTTGGTGATAGATTTGAACAATGTAATAGAAAATACATGTATATTGTATAAAATCCTATTAGGCAACTGCCATTTTCTTATCCCGTTTGGGATTTTTTGCCCTAGATCACAGCAAAATAATGTTTGATTTTGTATTGTAGCAGAAAGAAGTCACCTTCCAAAATAATTCACTGCTGAATTTTAATAGTGTAAACCTATGAGACCGTGAAACAATAGATTTTGAACATGTCTTTTCCGCATGAAATGAAGACATTATTTTGCTTCCCTATTCATAAGAGAAATATATTTTCTCCGAGAAAGTTTCTGAAGGAAGTTTTTTCTTAACATAATACAAATTCCAGCACATCCCTAATAACAAGAAAATGTTTGATGCCTAATATGTAATCACAACGAATCGATGAAAACAGAAATATGTTGTAAACAAAACGACACACACTAATATTATAAGACTGAAGAAATAAATAAATAAATATTTCGAAAACCTTCATCAGAGTCGAGTGTTTAATGACATTAAACACTGTTAAATAGTGAATTGTTTGATTTTCTCATACATGTTATAAAATTGTCGTTACAAAAAACAATTGATATATTTTAAGAAAACCAGTTTCCTGTTACGTGTGGGCTTATTTTGTTAAAAGTTTAAAAGGGAGTGGTTAATTATGAAACAAACTAAAAGAAAAACGAAAAAAGGTATAAAATATCAAAGTATGAAAAACTGATGCAAATGACGATAAGTTCTCCACCAAATTATCACAGCAAAATGTAAATGCCGGCAGATTTTCAGTTTCATGACACCAGCAGTGTAATTGTTTAGCTGTTGGATTTAGAACAAAGAGTTTAATAACTACTTAAATTAAAATTACCCCACATTAAACTGTCGACAAGCAACCAATCCATCTATTTCAGTAAAGGCATCATCGCAAATTGTTCCCCAAGTATCATTGTAAAAAACTTCTAATCGTCCTTCTGTTGCATTGTAATCTCCAACTAGCCTGAGGTCACCTATAACATGTATAAGGTAGACTTGGGATAGATATACAGCATGTATAGCCTGATTTTCGGTTTTCGATAGAAACTATAATAAAATTAATGAGTTATCGAAAGTAAACTATGAATGGCTTGGCATTTCCAAATATTTTACACATAAATGTGAGTTTTGCTAGAGAGTTTATCCCGGCGACTGAAAATGGGATAAAACCTTCCAACAAAAGAATGTTTTTGTAGATGTTTGCTGCTTGATTAAAAAATTACAAGGTCTTCAGAAGAATGTGATAGTTTATCACCTTCCCTATTAAAATAAAATCAGTTTTGAATTTTATGTAAAGAAATTGCTTAGCGTGCTGCATTATATATACCATAAGAGTCCAGTAAGGAATACCCATGCTAGAGATCAAAAGTGCATAGTCCAAACAAACAGGACAAATTTAAAACAAATTAAAAGATAAAACGTAAACAAAAGGAGCAAAAGCTTGGAATCCACGAATTCTTTTACAAAACAGGAGTGGGATCAGGTGCTCCGGAAGGGCAAGCATCCCCTGTCTTGCGCGCAACACCAGTCGTAGAATTTCAAATCTCAAATCCGAGTTAACGTTAATCCGAGATGAGGTCAAATTATTTTTTAATACCGGTAACAGGTCCATAACTAGTTTAGATAGACTGATACCATATGGATCAACCATATGAAGGGACGACTTAAACCTTGATTGGATGTATACTTGTTGTAGTAATTTTTGCGACAACAGCAATGCTTTCTTCAAAAACTCCTGATACTTGGAACAGGCACGAGAGTATCGAATCAACTTTGAAACATAAACCTCGTAAGCAGGGGAAGCAGGAATATTGCCGCATAAATATGGAATTTTACGATAGGAAAGTTGAAGTCATCTCGTTTTTCGTAAATCTTGAAAACAAGTTTTCCCGGTTGGTCAATTTCGGGGAAGAAATCTAGGTATGAAGCAGATTGTTTTGATTCTGTGGTCTCCTTAATTTCTAGTTTGCTGGGATATATTTGGTCAAGATGTTCAATGAATGTATGATTATTCAATGACAAAACATCATCGATATAGCGAAAAGTAAATTTAAACGGTCTGGCCATTTTTTGTTATTTCGCAGGAGTCCCTGAATGAATTCTGCTTCATACGAGTACAAAAACAAGTTGGCTAGAAGGGGCGCATAATTTGTGCCCATTTGTATGCCAACTGTCTGTTGAAAAACTCGGCCACCAACTTCTACAAAAATGTTGTCAATCAGAAAATCCAGCATTTTGATAATATCATATTCACGGTATTTATTAGCACAAATGCTTTATTTTCTAACAACGTATGACATCTTTTTACCTAAAACCAAATACATTTACCTATATCTTGGATTTCCATTTTGTTTAACAAAACACTGATGTATCAATTTCTTAAGACGGTCTTTAAGTTGTGAATGTGGAATCGTGATATAAAGGGTGGAACAGTCAAACGTTTGAATACTTGTACAAAATTTTAAAGAATCGGATTTGAGGTATTGAAGCAGATCTTTCGAGTTTTTTAATAATCACATTTGATGAACGCCGCTAGTGGAGTACGCTTTATCACAGTACTTTTGAAGGCCTTCCTTGATTGTCGACAATATAGTTGTAAGTAATTTAGAAAGAGACTTGGTGGAGCATCTGGAGGAACCCGCTTTATATCTTTCTTTATATGGACACTTGCATAGTTTTGGTATCTTGAATAAAGAAGCCAGATCCGACTCATCTCCTTTGGTGTCAATACCAAATGAAGACATATAACCGACCTGTGGTTAACAAGGATCTCTTCTTTAGAAAGTGTAGTAGGTGTATATGTCGGGTTACCACATGTGTCGTTGATACCAAGCTCTTTTATCAAACAATCAAGGAAGTGATTTTTGCAAACAAATACAATGTTGGTTGAGGCTTTATCAGCTGGAACAACAACAAATTTTTCCCTTAAGACAGCAGGTCCTAGAAGACTGAAGGAGCTTTAGTGTTCATCGACCCTTGGAATTTTATAATCCGAGTCTGAATTAATTATCTGACAGTCTTGACCCATTACGAAAGGGTGTTAACCTCTACCTTTTCTCGCTTCGCCCACTGCCTAGCATAGTCCTCCACTTAGTCCATCAAGAGCTTGAAGTTTTGTTTCCAATTAATTGGATTTGGCACTCGGTATTTTGGACCTTAAGATAGCAGCTGTCGTAGCTTATTATTTTTAAGAAAACAGAGGTCACCGGTAATGATGTGCCCAGCGAGACTAGCTGAAGGGTGACGACGAGCAGGAGCAGACCGGAGGTTCGGATTTTAGATCGTCAATACTGAAGTGTTGGAAAACCTTCTTCCGGTTGAAAATTCTGGATGCAACTGGCATAATGTAGGCATAAGAGATTAATGGAGTGGATTTATCAGTAAAAAAGGTGATATTTTTTATTGACCAGTTTTATGGTTGTGTATATTGCTAATATAAATGGCATCCAGACCCTTTTTGCAAAATCTACCTGAAATAATGACGTTGGATATCATCCTCTCTAGATTTACAAACTGACCTAAATAATCTGTGCCCTGCAATATCCATAATAATAGCGTGTAGTTTATACAATTTTGACTATGGATCGGTTACAAAGTTATTGGAGCATTCTTCAAAAAGTCTTTTCAGGCTGGAGAGTCGTAAAGAAAATAGTCTAGTACAAATGTGATGGAGTCCAAGTCGTTTTTGTAGACAGGGAAGAAGATAATCGATTGAAGCAACGAGAACGTCCGGATGTGTGTATTTGCGATGAACATAGGTATGCGGACGTCGTTGTGAAATATTAAACAACTCCATTCTGTTCAACGAACTACAATGGGGGCTTGAAAAGTTACCTACACTATCTATTTGATCATTGCATCCGTAAGGAAATGCAGTACCTTATTCTCGAATCCAGAATTCTTCACTATCTTTTCTGAAGGATTCGCTTAGCTGTGGTAAATCCTTCATTGAGAGGACTGAATGATCGGGTTGATTGAAAGGTGCCAAAACATAACGATTATTATTACCTAATCATACAGTTTTTTACGTTTTATTAGATATTTTATAAAATGTGCCATTTTTTCAGTTTTATTTTCG
>JAULBM010004777.1:0-11889 GCA_032357055.1 Geukensia granosissima | reverse complement strand
AAATATGTTACTACCTTGTTGTCCACTGGATGTTTTTATGTTTAAATGTAACTTGTTTGAAATTAAATGCTGAATTCATCCTTGGCACCGGATTTGTCTCCAAGGCTCGAACCGCAGACCAGCTGTCACTGCGCGATCCAAGGTCCCGTTTGTGGGGTTGCAAGGTCATAATATGGAAATCCTGGCCGTGAAATATAGTGGGTGACGTGTATGGACAGTGGCACGCTAAATTTGCGTCCAAGATCCCTTTTGTAGATTTCCAAAAAGAAGGCTAATGATGCTACAAAAGGCTATATTTTTCGTTACCCTTCTTCCGGATCAACTGAGTTCATCGTGTTTGTTATTTTTTTTTTGGGGTCCGCAATTTTCGTGTCTGTCAACTTTCCCCTTTTTGTTTGGGCCTTCGATTTTCGAGTGCGACTATTAGGTTTATTTTCAAGACAGAATAATTCATCCTGATGTATCGCATTAGGTCGAAGCATGCGACACAAATATATAACAAATACGGTTTCGTAAGCATAGTCTTTTTCTTTCTCTTATATACCACATCATATTTGCATAAGATAATTATTGTAGTTTTATTTTGTATTTGGTTTTAATTTAATTTTAATTTAAAGTACAAATTTAATTTGTTTTTTTTTAAACTTCAAACCTAACTGTGTTTTATTGGTTTCATGTTAACGGGTGATTGTTCTAGGTAAAACTCAGTTTTAAGTTGAAGGTAAATTGAATTTCCTTGATTGCATTCTCTAAAATATGATAAAGCAGACCTAAATATCATATTCTGCTAATTATTTTTTGGAAAATCCGGAAGTCGTTTTCTATTGCATCATTTATATCTAACTAATTATTCAGCTGGTGTACTGTTGACTTAATTCTTATTTCATTAGTACTACATGTAAATGAAATTTGATTAAAAAATAATAATCAAGATCGATATTTACATTGCATGATCTTTTTCCCCTACTTGTTGACTTTTCTTAATTAGCTTTCATTATTAATGGTTTAATATCAAATGAATTTTATTGGATGTTCACTGCTGGATCCCAGAGTTTATTTCAGTGCATAGGAATACTATCATATGTTGAAAATGAATTAGATCATTTCAATGTACTTCTATATTTTCAGCTGGAACTTTTTTAGGAAAAAAATTCTACAATTTAAATAAAGTATTAAATCACGTTTTTATTTTGAAAACAAAATCAACTAATCTTTTGGAGTGAGTCAAAATCTATACATTGCTTCACTACTAGAAAAAATGCAAAATTTAGACACATTACTCCTCCACGGATAGAAAAATAACTAAGAAAACTAACATGAAGTAAAGTGGAGTTACTATTCATTTTGAAATTATTGCTATTAATTTTGAAATTATTGCATACATTTATTATATATATTAACACGAGTTTTACAATTGCGATTTCTTACAACACCTTTGTTGAATACTACTGACAATAACAGAATTGCGGGTTTTGATTATTGCGATTCTAACCCTGACGCAATTTTCGCAAAATTAAAACTATCCAAAGTATTTCTGGATTTATTTAGTTCTCTGTGTAGTATTTTTATGCCGTTATTTGCCTTTTTCTGTTCTTGTCCTATGACGTAGCAATTTTCGACTGCCGCTTTGGAATCATCGAATTCTTTTTAAACTTAACTACAATCGGGAGTGGGGATGGGAGATTATTTCCCTTGAATTTGTATAATAATTTATACTCTTTATTTACAAAAGGAATGTGGAAGGTATGCCAGAAAGACTCAATCCACATCTTTTCTGAATTGTTCACTGCATAATTTCTCTTTAAACTGTTGCGTTTAATTCACTAGATTTCCTAAGGGTACAGTTCTTTTGGTTTTTATTCGAGCTAGTTGATAATTGAGCGCAACTCATTGAAAAGAACATTTACTTTTTTACCTTGTTTGAAAGTAACTAGATGTTTTTTGTTAATGATTGGATTTGGCTTACTTTTTAGATTTCTGTTGTTTGAGTACACCTTCCTTGCGATCGGAATCAAAGTACTTCGTCTTGAATTCAATTCCGCTAAAAAAACAGATAATTGCCTAACAAATACTATACTACTGTCGTTACTGAAAGCATTCCGATAAGGTATAAATATTAAACTGGAAACCCCAATGTCAAACGAAATAAAATATATTTTACGTAATATATTAACATGATTTTTTTTTCAAAATTATACCTTTCAGATAATTTTAACAGATTAAAGTTCTGGTAAGTGAAAACAAAATACTGGAAAATAATGTTGTGAGTTGTCTCCTTTTTAACATTAGTTGATTTTAATTCAATTTTTTATTACAGGGTGTCAAAAATAATAGAAACCACCAAATACCGATCAGATAATAATTTGTGGAAAAGTAAATAACAATCCACTGACAAGTTATTTTTAGATATTTTTGTGAAGTTATATACTAGAATAAATTTCTTTTTTTTAAACATTCAACAATGAAGAAGATACGAAATGTTTCAATTCTGGTCCTACAATAAATAAAATTTTCGCTGGTTTATCTATGTTTCCTTTAATCTTTTACATTGATTATTTCATTATCACGTGACGCCGCTGATATGAAAAATTATTGTTGATTCCATTGTTCTTTGACATCTTTGGGAAAGTAATATATTGTTCTTTGACGTCTTGGGGAAAGTAACATATTGTTCTTTGACGTCTTGGGGAAAGTAACATATTGTTCTTTGACGTCTTGGGGAAAGTAACATCTCTGACTTATCTTTTTTTGATGGATAGTATCAACCAACGATAACAAATATAAAAAATACCTTTATATTTTTTAAAATATTTGTTTATATCATAATGACGTAACAGACGTTGATGTATTTGTGAAAATCAGCAACAAATGAATAACAAGTGCTAACTACATACGACTGCTTGTCAACACCTACTGTAAATTCAAAAACTATTACGTACATTAAATATTGCGATTTTGAAACTTCAATCTAAAATCGAGATTAATTAATGCGATTTAAGAAAAACTGTTTGTAAACAATGTTAACAGATATAGGAATCCGACTTCAGTTCATTATTGAAGGCTGTAATGGGATATGTATAATTTTAAATTCGACTGTTATTTGATGATGGCTATCTCATGGATAATCATGCCACACCTCCTATTTTTATTTTAGTTCTTATTTTTGCCATTATCGCTCAGTCGCATTATTCGCAATAATAAAAACACGGCATTTATTTCTGAATTTCCATGTTTAATATTGTTTTCTGTTTTAATAAGCCGTCATTCGTGTATAGAAATGGCATCATGATAATAACGTACAAATCTGGCAGACATGAAGTCACCGAAAATAATACTTTTTAAGTGCTTATTATAATGAATCAAGCAAAAATGACAGAACCATGAATAACCTTTATTTATCCTAATTTTTATTTTATTTATTTTTTCCAATTACTTCCCAAATTTAATTTGAGTATCTTTTTGCATTTTAAGTTAAATGCATTCAATATTTAACAACAAAAAACCTTTGTAATGTTTTTTAAACCATTATCTCTTGTGGGCAACTTATTTGGCAAAAAGCCTCGTTTTTGCCTTGATTCATCCGTAAAAAAGTAGATTTTTAATATGTCAAAAATCTATATAGAAAAAGAAAGAAACGGTGAATCAGTGAGACAACTTTCCATTACATTTTAGGTTACAAAATACCCTTACACCGACGAATTGCTTTCTGATCTTCAGCAATTGACAAAGATCCACTAACAGTAATGCAAACTGAAATGCTCAAAAAGTGTAAAAAGTAATGGGAATTAATTTGGTCTAACAATAACAAAACAATAACATATGTTAAAATATTAAACGTACCACAGTAATTCATCGAAACAACCACAACCACTAGACTGTTGACATGCATATAAACGTTAATAGTGGGGTTAAAGCTGTTGGCGAGAGACTAAATTTCCCCTTTCCTGAAACAGCGGTGTAACAATACCAAACAAGTAAATATACCTTAATTTATATTTGTGTTGTGCCGAAATAAAAAGCAACTTTAGAACGAAGAGCAAATATTCCATTAAATATCAACTTTTTAGTTTTGCATTTAATTATTGACTGTAAATTTATTATCATTGACAATGGAGTCAATGTTAGAACGGATGAACACTATATTCAAAGATTATCCAAATATCCATAAAAATAACCATATGGGGTAAGTTTATTCAAATAACTAGTAGATCCCAACAGATACTTGAGCTTTCACAGCATTATTTCATTGAAATATAGATGCTACATCCCTTTAAAAATCTAATCGGTATACTTATGAAGAAAAAGTAAAAAGAAGAATATGCAATATATGCCAGAAAGACACAATCCACAGCTTACATACTTTTCTAACTAATTCAAGAGCAAAATTTGACTGAGTGTTAAGCGCTTTTCTTAATTTACCTATTTACCTTCATCAGAGACTATAGGAGCCAAAACAAGGAAGACCGCTCAAACTGTACGAAATTCTAGTTACAATTATGAATTAAATAAAATATACATTTTTTTATTTAAACGCTAATTAGCCAAATGCATCGATATTTGACAATTTACAATGATCTCTTTACTGTGTAGTCTACAAGCAATTCAAAGAGTTTGTTCATAAAAAAGTAAAACATCGCTACAGACAAGGACAAAATGAACAAAGTACAAGTTTACCAATTTTGAATAAATATGGTTAAGATTTTTTGGTATATGAGCATTCCTAAAAAAATTACCCATTGTATGATGTACCAGTCTTCCTAATCATAAATGCTAAGTGATCAGCGGAGAAGCAGCGAATGCCAGTTAATGTATTTGGTTTGACATGACCGGGGATCGAACCTAAACCTTCCGCACTCGAGGCGAGCATTTTAACCATAACACCACCGAGGAGTTCTATGAAAAATATTAGCAGCGTATTTAGAATACCACAGACAGATCTTCGAGGTAGTGGTCGTTATAATCAAATTTAATATGTTTAATAAATAGGGTCTTTGCTGAGCTTGACACGAACTGTAATTTATAAAAATCCAAAGTGCACAGTTGTTGCCTATACGAATTCCTACAATCTGTTGAAAAACCGATACAGATATAAATGTTGTCTTGAATACAAATAACGAAATAATCATCTCCACATAAAGCCATAAAGTGTATACTTTTAAGTAGTCTTTTTCATCCAAGAAAAATGCTATTTTGGTCTGATATGTCAAACGCGATAATAGCAGAATTTTATAGGTTCTTTGGTAAACTGCTTTTTAACTTAAAAAATAATCTATTACATACGTATTTCATATAAAATTTTAAATATATAATTTCAAACGAGAGGAATACATGACATATAAGTTGATTTTGATTATAATTATTCTATCTATTTTTCAGTAAACAGAATTTAAGTTTACTTGTAATATAACTTTTAAACAACATAAAGGGGCCTGGAACCACGCGATTGCAGTTGTCGGTCACGACTCAATTGTTATAAACCATTTCTGAAGTCATTATATATTCAATTAGTTTCGCAAAATATTGCCTGTTCGTCTATTCTCACAATATATTGCTCTTCTTGTTTCTGTGTGTCTTCTAATGTCTTGGAATTCAGACAAAACAATTAGATGCTGAGACTTTTGTATAATTTTCAATCATTCTTGAAATGTTATCTACATACAAAGCCAATATTTTGAAGTGTCTGATTTCTTAAGAACCTCGTCAGAGAAGAGACAGTCAATACTCTAAAAAGCTAACGAAACATTCAGAAATGATTGAAAGCGTACAAGTTATTCAATCCAAAAATTTTGTTTTGCCGATAAGGAGACTACATTTTTTAATCAAGAGAGTATGTTTAACGTTCAGAAAGAAAAAAAGCCTGTTCAATAGAATTCGAACAAATGAAAACATTATCACATTATTTAAAATAATGTAGTGTTTTATTATATCTGTGTCTGTTATATCTCCTTGAATAAAATTTATTGTACCAAATGGGCTGGACGGGATCATTAAGGATGTTCGCTGCTGATTTGAAAAAAAATAATTTCATAAGCTTGTAATTGCTTTTAAGATCTTTTGCATTTGAACAAAATAATCAGAACAAATTGATGAGTAGATGAGTAACTGTTTTCGTTTCCGAGATAAAAGCATTTGAAAATTTGGCGGGAATGGTCTTTTGATTTTCCATAGGTTTTGTGTTGGTAGATTCTTTCAAGATGAAATAACATGAATTTCATAAAAGCTTTTTAAATGGCAACTTTAAGTGTTTATTAATATTATGTAAAAGTGGTGTCATTGGGGAAAACACCAATGCAATGAAATTGATTAAACCAGAAATGTTCGAAAAACTGACCAAAATGGCTAAACATGATGATTTTTGTTTTGCTTGTTTTAATCTTTGTGTAGAGTTTTGTTGACCTGATTAAGCTTATTGTGTGGTGCCTTGTAGCATAAACTGTGGTACTCGTTAGGCTGCTGATTAAATGTTCTACATTTAATTACGAGAAATCAAAGATTGCTGTTAAGTAGGACACTCGTCTCAAAAATTATTTATAAAAAACATAGCTTGATTTCATTAGTATGAAAAGAAAACGTACCTACACTAGTTTCGAAATAGTTGCGGTAAAAACATCTCTTACAGAATCTCGACGTATTTTAACAAGACATATATTATAATCACATATCTTCGTTTCCTATATTTAAAACAATGCGCGAGAGCAAGATATACATGTAAGAAATATTTAAAGATATTTGTATTGATTTTGACTTAAATGATTATTAAAGTGTACAAGACAAAAAAAATTAGCATAATTTTTACAATCAGCAATAATTGCCATTGAAATATGAAATGGAGTGTATTTGACTGTTGAATCTGAAAAACGATGTCTTCTTCTTTTTAAATCTTTGTTACCCCTTTAATACTCAAAATATTTAACTTCAATATTCCATTCAAATTTCTATACTATTCTTTCAGACGCAAATTCTTATAATGGTAACTAAAAACGTAGGGAGGGCTCTCATACAACGATAGTATCAGAAAGTTGCCATTATCTGAAAGCTCCGAGTAATTTAAAACTCACAATTAACAGTTCATCTTTCAACAGTTTCACTCATAAGTGGGAAAGCAATGATTTTTACTTTTATGAATTTTAAAGGGCTGAACGTTAAACTAAATAACAGTTATTTATAAAGATTGGAATTGGTTATCCAATACCAAACTGCATAAATTAATATTGAAAAACATTAAATAATATTTATGATTTAACTTTTAATATCGAAAATAAACTTTGGGCTACTGACATATAGATAAAAGATGCAAACTTCATGGTATTTGAAATTTTGACAAGATCAGTGTAAGAAGCGAACAATTTTAAATCAAGATTAGACCTTCTTTGTGGTAATCTAAAATGCATAGTTCACTTCAACAAAATTGAAACAGATTTTCAAAACCAATACAAAAAGGAACAAGCATGGATGCAACGAACTCTTTCACACAAAAGTAATAAGGTGCTCCGAAAGGGGGGACACCTTCTGTCCAATGTACGCCACCTGTTGTTTAATCCATCATATCTTTTATTCTTCTTCTTTTTAAGAAAGCAAGCGAACGGGTCGGTATCATCATCAGTTCGTGACCTGGTTTGAATACAAAATCTTATTACATTTACATAAAGACAGCCCAACCTTTTGCCCTATTCATTGCATGTAATTTGCAAAATGTCATATTTTACAATATTCGATTATATGTGCGTTCCTAAAGATAAAACAATGTTACGAACATTAATATGTATTTATTCATATTATATATAGATTTCTTTGATGAAATACATAATTGAAAGATCAGTGCTGTTATGTTATCGCATTAATATTTTTATGTGTACAAATTTACATCTATATAATTGGAGTAAAATACCAGTAGGTGCAAAGCATGATACAAATTTAGTATAATTTCCGCCAAGATTATATGAAACCACTTTTAAAACATTAAAGAAATGAATATTTGAGATAATAATTCTGTAGATATTGCTTGCAAGACAAAAATGCACATTTTTCATTAATTGCTTTCGTAAGAGATTAAAAGAATATTATTAATGTTGATTTAGTATTAATCATTATTATGTCTAAACATTTATGTCTGCAACCTGAAAAGGCAGATCGAAAAGATTGCATTAATAAAAAGGCATATTTTAAATCAGGCAAAACCAACATCTAAAACAACTCTAATGTTCTTTTGTCTTAATTAGAAATTTATCGAAGGATATAAGACTTAAAAAAATTGGTATTGCTGATATTTTTGTAATTTTTCTTGAATATCAATTTATCTTCAACTGCGGAATTTTTGTTGAATACGGAAAGATTCTTCGCGATAACACATTCCTTTGTTTCTCAGACTAATTTTATCGGAGATTAAAACTACTAAAATCTATGATAAAAAGGAAGATGTTCCTTAAGGAAGATGTTCCTTTCCTACATTAAACCTTCACTTTCTTGACGGAAATTTGCTGTAGATCTTCTCATAATGAACATGTAAAAATACAAGAGTAAGCTCTCGTCAGTAACCATGGCCCATAATTAATTCACATCTATTTCAATTTGTTATATTGAGAATCTATTACATGAACGATAAAGATATCATGGGCATTTTCGAGACTTTCATAAAGATTTCAAAAATAAACGTAACAAGTTGATAAAAATTAAGGTTTGATATAAGTTTTGGCACGAAATAGAATTTACATCATGCACTCTATGGTAATATTACATATAAGGCAAATCAATTCATAAACGATCCGATCCGTTGGAACTCAATAATCGATTAGATAAACTTATACTCTTTCTCATTAATATGGATTATTTTTATTTTCGACCTCACATTAGAAATAGGTATGGCCTAACTTTGTCAAGCAAAATTCGTATAAGGAAATGACAGAAAATGCTTGCAGGATGATGCTAGAAGATATCTAAATAATAAAATTGGATGAAATAAAACATTTGAGAGGTTTCTATCCGCAATACAAAATTAGCATTTTGTCACAAAAATTGGGTGTCGGAACTCATAAAACTAACCATTGGACAAAAACCTTAAATCGGACACTATGATAGCTTGAAGTAAAAAAATGAGATTTTCATAAAGATTTTTATCATTCTGGCTCAAAGTTTTTGCATGGAAGTCTCCAACGTTTATTTTTTAACTCAGAAAATATCAATATTTCATATTTATCACCACGTGTATATTAACAAAGGGTACAACTTTGACGTTTCTGTCGGAACATTTCAATTAACACTCTTATCACTAAATATTACAGGTGCTTATATAGTGGCATAGCTTTTCTCCATGTTTAATACCAATGCAGTAGTTAATCGTTTGACTTTATGGGTTATATTGTAACGGAGGAGAACCATTGATTTTAAATTGTAAAATGAATAAAATGAAAATAATACAAACATCTTTTATCACAGAAATAGTTATTGCAAAAAATAGTTACAAAATTAGTAAGATTATCCCCTTGTAACAAGTTTCAATAAATTGCAAAATGGGCAGATAATTGTCTATAAGCATAAAAGAGCATAGCCCCAAATATAAATGTCTTCCTGTTCTTTACATTAGTAAATCAAACTAGGCATTTCATTTTAAAATGTTTTTATGTTTTGGTTCTTATTCTTCTGATGAGAGGATATTCATTGAGATAAGAATATGACTTGTAAAAATTTAACTCTGTCTAATTCAATATTGAAAACTTGCATTGTATAGGGGAGATATTATCGCCAATAATTTGCACGAAATAATAAATTGCAAAACCTATATTCTCGTCCGAGTCACGATGGGTTGATTGTGTGCCATTACTAAAAAAAACCGAAAAAAAGAGAGAAAAAATATAAATTAAAAACAGTGACTGTTAACCAAGCTGTACCCAAGTTTTTAAAGTTGTTGGAGATTCCGATCTTTTTCATACTCTTAAATTGGTAAAGTAATAGTGAAGGACCACTTATTACGAATAATACGATATAAACAAATTAAAAATGACACAGGAAAAAATTCTCATCTTGAAAAAACAAAAGCAGTTATTATTAGGGTATTCAAGTGGCAAAACGACAATAAATTATACAAAATGTAAAAAAACAACATTATATTCATACTGATCTATCAATTAGGAGCAAGGTTCCAGAAAGACTATCAAAGACCATAAAACGGTCATAATGGATAAGATAGTTAAAGGCGATATGTCTATCTAGAGACAAATAAAATTGTTCGTTTTTACGTGTAAACAGTTTATGAAACAGCAATTTTAAGCAGCTCCTAATAGAAAAAGTAAGATTGGTTATAACACATTTCTCTTTTCGTATATGTTATTGGAGGGAAATACTTCTGACTGTTTTGTTTATTTTGCATATGAACGTTCCTTTAGTTAGTGATTTGTAACTCAATAAACAACTAATTTTTTTCAGGCATAAAAATCCTGATTTGAAATTTGTCGCAGTATTTCCTTAATTTCTTCCTGTTACTTGATTTTGATCAAAATTATATCATTTGTAAAAGAATGATTTGTTGTCAAATTATTGCTTTGGTTCGAACGTTACATCTATCTCGGCAAAGTCGGGCAATGTCCACCTCAGTTTTTTCAATTCTATTTGACCATTTTTCTTAAACTTTCTTGTAATGATTTAAGCGCAGAAATATTTGTAATATTCTTTACAACTTATACTAATATTACCAAATAGTTATCAAAGAAACAAATGAACCATTTGTAAAAGTCAAACGTTCACAGTTACATGGATCACCATCCCAATAATAAAACCCACACTTTATTTATTTTTGCAAGAGGCGAATGTGATCTTATTACATAATCATAAAATAAATAATATCATGTTGCCATTTATAACGACAAACCCACGAAACATTTCAATAAAGAGTAGTTTTCAATTGCATATGATTTATACTTTATCTGGAACAACGTCATTCTTAAATGTTGTTAATGAACGCATTTGATTTACAATTTTGTGATTGGGAAATTTCCCATAAACTATTGGTATATCAGATGGTTAATTGCTGGAACCTTGATTATAAATTGACGTAAAAAATCATAATTCAAATTACATTTTAACATAAATTTCGTTGTTTAATTAATTTAGTTTAATTTGATTTTTAACGAGATTATTTGCAATTTTTTACCATAATAATTTGAGTATTGCATTGTCTAAGGTCGGTTCTAGGCGCAAACTGCTGTAACAAATAGCTATTTTTGAAGGAAAGCATTGTCCGCTCGTCGGCAAAGCTATAACTTATTTGCCGTAAGTTTCAAATTCAATACTTTACTGAACAAAAACGTGAATTTAATCATCATATGGTTTGTTGTCGATGACGGAAATGATAGACAAAAGGTTTTGTTCAAGAAACAAAAAGGTTTAGCACTATTCAAATTGATCCTATTGGCGAATATCTCTGTTACTGTTTATTTGAATATAAATATATAATAACAGGAGATGTGGTATGATTGTCCATGAGACCTACCAAATGATAGTAGAATTTAAACTTCTACAAGTGCCATTACGGCCTTCAACCGTCCACACAACATAACGGAAGCAGTAAAATGTCCCGAAATACAAAATGTGAAAGTATACATAAAACATGACAATCGACCTAATGAATTGCAAAAATGGTGAACAAATAACAAAAAATGACTAATTAAACAACGACAACCACTGGACTACAGGTTCCTGGCGTGGGACAGGCACATTAATATGTGGCGGGATTTTACAGGTTTGTGAACACTCAACCCTCCCTTTTAACCTGTGAAAAATAATGAAACAGATAGACTAACATCACAACCCCATAAGTCTTTTCCAAAGTTTGAATTGCATGCATGTTCAGCTTTCATCATTGGTTAATTACACTTCTAATTGAATGTCTTTACTTGG
>JAULBM010004756.1:0-11889 GCA_032357055.1 Geukensia granosissima | reverse complement strand
ATATCAAGTTAAAATGAATTTTTAGCTACAGCTTTAGCTGCGGCAAAAAATTAGAATTCCAACGATATATAATATGATATATTGTACAGTTAAACTTTTGATACAGGTTCACTTTTGTTGTGGCAAAATTTGTTTGGTGTACTATAGTATTTTCATTGTTGAAAGTTTTATACATTCTTTCAACTGAATTTTTCAACTATCTAATGATGCAGGGGAAATTGGAAGAAAATTTTAAGCTTGTAACAAACTTCTAGTCAAAATTTCAGCAAAATGTTTTTACCACCCTGAATAAATGATGGCTTACATATGCAGCATTTTTTATCAAGCCAGTTACATATAATGTGCCCACAATTGCATTAACTATAATCCTGCATGAATTCTTCATGTCAGTATACAGTGTATTATATGTTGCTAAGAATTCACTTTATTCAATTGTTAATATCCTCGGTTGTGTAATGATTAGCATGCTGGCCTAAAACCAAAGTCTTTAAAATTGGTATTTGCTGCTTCTCCGCTAAGCACACAGCATTAAGGAGTAAGAACAAAGTCTGGTCGGCCCAGAGTCGGAATAATTCATCTGGGAAAGTGGCATGTCTTCCTGCGGACTGTTGCTTTCGTGAGCTAGCACGTTCAAAATTCGGCTCAGCATGTTGGTCTAGTACAAAGCAGGGTTCATCATCATCATCATTCATTAATATGCACTCGTCCTGAATATGCATGAAAAACTTGCCACTCATTGTTAAGCAACATTCAATCAATCAATCAATCAATATTCAATTGTTTGTTTTTATCTCCTTCAAGAGTAATGGATTACTTCCAATGACTGTGGTTTTGTGTGGCTACTGCACTATCAGGTTTTTTGCTATGTGACGTCAAATTTTCTTGGAAAATCTATTAGTTTATGTATTATTGAGTATTGTTCCTAGTGCCTAGATTTTCTCAAACAAACAATGTTACAAAACAAAAACCTTCTAGTACAGCGGCCACTTCAACCAGTAGTAACCAGCTAGCATTATCCATTGTTTAATTGTATTGTTTTGATTTCAGTTCCTCCAAGGGTAATTGTTTAAATGATGCACCAGCTGAAAGTGCAACTAATCTTTACCAGCAAGCAAGCAAGCCAGGGGTATATTATTCTGCCAACAAACAATGTCAACTAGCCATGCAGGTAGAGAACACAGTTTACTGTTCAGGTCAGGTAGGTCAGAAATTAATGTTTATTAGTGAGAAATGTCTTGCTCATTTGTTTTTCCTTAATAAATAACTTTTAATGAAGTTCTCTGTAAGTAAATATTTTGGAAAATTTAAAAACAAGGTTAAGGTATTTGGACCATAGCTAAATGATTTAAAAAAAATACCAGGATTTGCTAGAAGAACCTAACGTAATGACATCGGTAAAGATGCAACAATTCAGTAACATAATCAGTCTCTAGTAAATTTTTTTATTAACAGGTTTACAGATAATTTTTCTATTCTGACAGAAACAATATAAAACAAAATCACTTTTTTCAAATGAATAAACGACCTTTCATATATATTGTTATAGGCTAGAAATATTTTACCAGCATTTATATCAAGGTCCCAATACCTTACGAGGAATCAAAGACAGATAGAATTTGATATATGATATTATAATATTTCTATGATCCAGAGTTATTTCTATTGATTGATTGGTAAAATCTATGTTTCCTTTTTGTAAATCTTTTGAGATTTTTAAACAGATCTTAGGTCAACAGGTTGAATACAAATCAGTTGTATGGATTTTGAAACAAGGTTTTATGTGAACTTTGTGATGTCGTTTACTATTGCCATCACTTTATGTCAGTCATTTGCCCACATTAATCTGAGGATCTTCTCAGAAACCACTGAGCTGATTGATGTAGTTAAAATCTGGTGAGCAATACAGGTTCCTATGAGCCTTTCAGCAGTCTTAAAAACTTAGTGTCATGTCAATGTAGACCTATTTGTATTTTACATATTATTAGTAAAAATTAAAAAATTTTGCAAAGACCTGCACTTTTTTTACATATATTTTGTCCTTAGGCAAACTTTTAATTATACTTTCACTGCCATTGGTTGTATTTTTGAACTACTATTGTAGATCGACTGTGGTTCATTGCGTTGTCACAGTGGGAGCAGTTGCTACACGTTAAGTTCCCCTCTGGTTGATGGTACAGAATGTGGTAACAGAAAGGTAAACAATTTATAATGATTATAAGATGACAAATCTGGTTCACCCTTGTGTTTGGTTTTAATTCTTACGGTCAGATGAGTAATCATGCTGCAAACCTAAATGATTTACATCTTCTAATTGTCAAAGAAAAGTCTAAAAACTGGAAAAATTAGAACTGTATTATCACAAAGGTTAAATTCCTGTTAATTGTTAACAACATAACTTATTTGTCTGATTAAATAATGCAATTAATAGGAATAAGCTTTTAAAAAGAATGTATAGTTTTACCATAATAACATGACTTGTTAATTTTCTGTGCTAGGAAATATCAATTCTGGTAAACCAGGAACTGTTTGTCAAAGAGTTATGAAAATAAGATAGTCAAACAAAGCTTAGAGGTCAGCTTTATTTAGCAGTACTGTTTGTTGAAAAATGCATATCAAATTTCTCATTCTCATTATTGTGACTTCTTGGTACATGTTTGATAGTAACCCTCATGCACCTTATAAAGTATCTGGTACTTTTTTCATCCACTGCAGTAATAGCCCTTTGCGAAAACAATTTTTCGGAAGGCAGTAGTTCTTTCTAAAATTAACCATTCTGGTTTCCTGCTGCCAGGTAGTATGGTATGAAGTTTCGAAAGAAATCACTGCTTAAATGTGCATCGATTTCTGTCGAGCACAAATAGTTAAAGCTGTCATTTTTAGTTTTTATACAATAAAATGTGGATTGTAAATAACTTAACTACTAATGGCAGTTGTCGAGAGCAAATGCTTTAAGATAAAGTACAGGGGAAAGTCAGTTTTTTTCTCCTTGCTCATTCTTACTTCGATGTGATGCACTACCCACAAAGGGAACAACTCGTACAAAATCTTAATTTTAAACCAAACTCGGACTTCCAGAAATATGTTTTGAAAAGGACTATTACAGTTGGAATGTGTTCTATTGAGTATTGGCATTCTGATTGTTGTAAATGCAATGAAGCACAAAATCCATGAGAGCACGTTTCCATGACAACGTAATTGGCGGCACTATATTAAAAATGGCTACTTCCAACAGCATTTGACAAATTTTTAATTATAATTATTATGCAAGTTTGCATTTTGGGATTGTCAAAAATGTCATTCTAAGAATTGAATGCTGATTTATATTGTCTCATAGTGTTGATGGAAGACATTGCTTCCACACTTCATGCCAAATGTGCATTTGTCAGTGCTTTACGGTAATGAAACTGCCAAAAATACTGGTAAGCCTTCAATTCTTTATTGAAATATTATAATTAGTGGTGGTAAAAAGTCACAAGGGAATGAACTCTGATTATAATTACCATTTTACTTGTAGTGGTGTATAGAAGGTCAATGTGTGGCCATGGGATCTGGTTCCCCCGGTCCAGTAAATGGAGGTTGGTCGTCATGGTCACATGAATGGACACCATGCTCTAGAAGTTGTGGAGGAGGTGTGAAGACAAAAACTAGGAAGTGCAATAATCCTGAGTAAGTTCAACATTGGTTGAAATTTTTTATTCAACCGCAAACAATCGCCCTGTCAGTCCATCAAAATACATTGTAAGCACATCATATATTTTGTGTAAAGAGCTACTGGCATATCTATTAATTATATAAACAAATTTCGTGTCCAATAGTCAAAGTTATAACTTGTCATATGATAATTATGCATTTCTAAACAAAAACCCCAACTTTGAAATTAAAAGAAAAATGTCTAGAAAAAATATTCAGTCATCTTTCAAGACTATGACTTTATTGTATATGTATAACAGTTATAAATTTGCTTTTATTTGTAGTCCCAGATATGGTGGCAGTACCTGTCAAGGTGAAGAGGTCATGGCCATGCTGTGTAATATACAGGTATGTACAATTACAATCATGTAAATAGGTTGATACGAATATTTATTTACTGAAGGAATCACAATTGACTAAAGCCATTGGCTGAGATTAATATTGGTGTAAATAACCACATTGACCAATACAAAGGACTGTCATTGTAATAGCAGTTTTCACCATTTTTATAGATTGCCTCTTTGATTTCCCCTACACAAACACATGCACACATACACACATCAACCTTATTCAATGGTCTCTTAATACAATATAACTCTCTTTCCATTTTGAAAATGGCGACATGAAGTGGAGGAAACATGTGATATTCATTGCTATGACATTGTTTTTGTTTCTTGAGTGTGCCACCTTCCAGTATATATTTGAGTTAACATTTTGTTCCAGCAGTGTGCCATCAGCCAGCATAGACTTGGTATAACAATCTTTCTGTTTCAGGAGTGTGCCATCAGCCAGTATAGATTTGATATAACAATCTTTCTGTTTCAGGAGTGTGCCACCAGCCAGTATAGATTTGATAAAACATTGTTTCTTTTTCAGGAGTGTGCCACTAGCCAGTATAGATTTAAGGAAGATCAATGTGCAGCAACCGACAACCAGCCACACAATGGACACCGTTACCATTGGTTACCATATGCATCATCATCAGGTATATTTTAACTAAGTCTTGAACAGGATCAATTGGCCTGTAAAAATAGTATGTTATGGTCTCTTTAAATCTATTTGCAATTCTCCCAGATTGAACTCTGCTAGCAAGGAGCATAATATAGTTTTCTGGTACCATTGTCATGTAGAGCATAAAAAGAAGCAAAATTTTCTTGAACAGTCAGAGGATCACAGAAAACTTTTCATTTTCAATAATATTGTAAAGTTCTTATAAATGGAACCTTATTTGTACATGAAAAAAATACGTATAATTTTGGACAAGTTGACAGGATTGAAATTAATTTAACTTGCATAAAGGAGGTGGAAACACTTGACAGAGGCTAATGTTTTTTTTTCTCAAGGTTGTACAGGTAAATGTAAAAATAGTTGATCTTAATTGAATGCAATACTATGTCTTTTTAGGAAATCATGCCTGCCAGCTTCTGTGTCGTCATGCAGGATTAAACATGGCATTTCCTAGAGGTAGTACTAAGTATCAGGATGGCACAGAATGTCAAAGCCAGTCCGAAATTGGTCGATGTATCAATGGCAAATGTGAGGTATATCTTGTCAACAAATACTGTATAATTTAGTTAAAAGAATTAGATAATTTTCCATAAAAATCCCATGAAAGGTATTTAAATAGTGGCTGCCGGATATCATCTCTATGTTTCATGGAACTTTGCCATTCCCTGTCGTAAACATTTTTTTCGCAAAAATCTTGGCTCCCACTGTAAGGATTGATTTAAATATTGTTGATTTATATAGATTATACATAATGTTGTAACCAAATTTGTCTGATGTCATCTTCTGGTCCTCAAATAACCAATTTGGGGTATACTTAGCATGGATCTGCATGCAACTCCATGTTTTATTTGTTCAAGGTGATCTGAGTAGGATTCCATCCTTGTAAGCCATTGGAAAACCAGAAACTCCAAGACACCCAATTTCCCCCTTTTCTTAGGGTGATATCTCCTCAATATTTACCTTATATCTCTCAATTTTATATTATTTGAACTTCCAAGGAAGCACGGTAATTGGGTGTTTTAGACAAGTGGTTGCTTAATTATAAAAAAACGGTCATCAATTACCTCTGAAATACAAGTGGTTTCTAAGACAGTTCTGATTTATGAATGTTATGCAAAAATAGATGATTATTTAAGTAAGTTCCCATTTACTGGTAAGTTGATATTTTTTAGGCTTTTGGTTGTGATGGACATCATGGATCAGGACTGTCATTTGATAAATGTGGAGTATGTAATGGTCAGGGCAATACTTGTCAGGAACATAAAGGCACCTATAATGAGGGACAAGCCAATCGTAAGTAAGCTAGTATAAAACATAATACTTTTCAAGTTCTTGCCTTGAATATGTTAAGTTTTGCCATTAAAAACTATAGGAATGTATCACCTTCCTCAAGCTTATATTCAAGTTATTTTTTTTCTCACAGAACTCCTGCATTCCATATCAAACTTGTGGGATCAAATACAGTCAAACATGTAGTTTGATTGAATTCAACAGTTTTCAGCAAACAAAATTGTTTGATCAAATTTGTCAGAAGTTTAAAATAATTGGCCTTACTTTTTTGCCACAAATGTTTTAATAAAGATATTTGATTTTGAATTAATCTGAGAATTCACACGTATGATAAACAAAATAACTTCGATAGTTCACATATGATAACAAAATATTAATAGATAAAATGATGAGGTTTGCATTTTTTATTTTGTAGAATATGTGACCTTTGTTACTTTACAACCTGGCACCTCTGGCATCGAAATAACCAATGGAAATCAATTCTGTCATATGAGTAAGTACTTTTGATGTGACTGCAAGAAATTTTGCAGTGTTTTTATTATGAGCCAAAGATGGTGAATTTTACTGTTAATCATTATTATTTTTTGGCTATTTGATTTTAGACAACAAAAAATATACTGCTGCAGATTGATTTTTCTTCAGCAGAAATTGGCCCAGACCCCCAGCCTATTAATTTTTTTCCACTTACACCAATAAAAATTCCTGCTATTCAAAAACCTACTGAAAACAATGATTGTGGTTGTTTTATGTTATGGTAACTTCCATGTTAGCTGTAGATTTCGACAGGTGTACTATTGAACCAATTAATTTGATGTGTCACATAGGGAGTTTAAGTCAGCTATTTATTTAGTAATCTAGTTTTTCAGAGTTCTTCAGGATTGCAGAAAGGATTAAAACATATCACTTAAAACATCACAAATTCAAAAAGAAGTTGAGTAACTGATATGTAAATAAAAAAAAAACATCTCAAAACTATAATAAATACAGCAGTCCCTTGCACAAAAGTTGTTTGATAATTTCATGTAAAATCACCTTTGCCATGCATGATTTTTCATTGATGTTTAAATGATAATGTTACAAAAGTTGTTGTTCCTTTGATTAAAGTTTTTGAAATTTCTTAAAATAATTAGAATAAGAATAGTTTCCCATGGTTTTGCCACCATGAGGGAAATCACTCATAGCCCGTGGCAAAGTTTTTCAGCTGACAAAAAAATAGAAGACCCTGTTCTGGAGATAAAAGGGCAATTTATAAAAACGTAATTAATTATACAATTTCAGTAGAAATGAATCACTTTCAGAAACTGATTATTAAGTTTTTCATTAAATGCATTATCTCATTAATCAATTTATTTCCTCTCTCTTAGGCATCTTGGTTAATGGAAAACGATTGTTTAGTAAGAATGGGAACATGGCATCAAATTCTGGAACATATTCAGGAGATGGTGTTGTTGCTAAGTACACTCGTCAGGGTCCAGAGAAAATAGAAATTATTGGACCTCTCACTGTTGCTGTTGAAGCTCAGGTCAGTGAACATTTGAGGATTGTTAAATTCTAAATTTATTGGATCTTTCAATGTCAGTATTGAATCTCAGGTCAGTGCAAATCTGAGAATTGTTACACCTATACCTAAATTGATAACAATCTATAAGATAAAGCAAAAACTATTGGACACAAAAACCAAATCCATAGAAAAGTTTTTTGGACACTTTAAACCTGTTTTAAGCAGCATAATTAAACCTGTTTTAAGCAGCATAATTAAGGCTCTTTTATCAAAACTAATATATTGTATTTGAATTTCTACGTACGGTGGTTTGATGAAATCATCTAAAACTTGTATGGGTGGCTGTTCCACCTTCTTAGCATACCATGCATGTTTTTGTGGACCAGTCTATAGTATAAATGATTTTTATGGGGAATTTAAGTCTGGCTATTTCTTAACCGGAATAATTCAGGCCCTCTCCGTATCGATTCTCTCCTTCTGTCGAGGGCCTGAATTCTCTTTGCTTATTGGACGTGTCAGCCCCCATCCAGCTGGTGGGGGCCAATTGTCTTTCTTTTTTGTGGCGACTGCGCAAATATGATTTCCTGTGTAAGCAAAAACAAATTAAATATGGCGGACGCCTCCGCTTCGTAAATGCAAACAGTAATTGCAGGTGTTTAAAAAAGCGTTGAATAACAAGACATATCTTTACCATGATCGTTTTGTTTTAGCCAACTGAAGTCAAACAGGAAATGTCTGTTTGAACCAAAGTCGTTTTCAAAAGAAAATGTTTTTGTTGACAACATCAGATGATGTCATAAAGAAATTGTGTAACAGTTAGTTTGTTTTCAGTGACGTTTCTAATTTCTGTTTGCATTCAGGCATTAATGGAGGGATAGATAGCGTGTAATATAATGACTGAATTATTCGGGTTAGATATTTCTACAAAAAACCTTGAGTACAATAAAATTTGATTGTATGTGTTTTTTGATTGTCTCTTGCAAGAATGCCACAGCAAAATACATGCAAATTCTAAAAGGAAAAAAATCAAGAAATAGACAAACTTCAGAAGAAATAAGGACAAAATTGTGACAGAAATACATAATATTGTAAACTCTAATAATTAAGATGAATGTGGACTCTTCTAAAAAAACCAAGGTAGGCTCAGTTGGTACAGTGTCAACATGAATATGGTTAAATTTTTATGTAGGTGTGGAGAGATTATGGACCGGAATATATAGGTACAAGTCCTGATATCACTTACCTGTACCAGACACCTCGTTCAGGAGCAATGTTAAAATATAAATGGGTAAAGACTCCTGGAGGATGTAGCCAGACTTGTGGAGAAGGTAAATCAGATCAGAAAGTATTGTTTGGGTGATTTTAAGCTAGGCCATGTGAGCTTTTGAAATCACTTTGCATCTGTCATCTGTCAACTCCTCTAAAACTGCTCAGCCAATTCAGGCCAAACTTTTTTATGGTCCTTTTAAGGTATTTTTTTTGTCCTTCATCCCTGGTTGGAATGGTCCTTAGACTGTGTTATACCAAGATTATGTGCAGCATTCCTGCCCCCCCAACCAATCCAACTAAGTTTAGCAAAGGACCCTATTGTTGGAATGTATTTCTTTCAAAATTATGTTCTGTGTCCATCCTTGCCCTCAGCCAAACTTTTAGGGATATTCACTTTAGAAAATTTTTGTGTGAAACTAATGAGCTAATTGTCCTCTATAAACATTTTGTGTAACATTCCTTCCTGGCAAGCATCCGTGAGTATTCTATGTCATATGAGGGATACAGACTCCTGGGAGCTTTTTGTTATCCAACTATGAGACTGGTAATTGATATTTTAGTAGTTAGAAATGCAGAGAGAGAGCATTGAAAGATTTTTCATTGATTTATAATTGAAGTTCTGTGTTTGAAGGGCTTAAAGTTTTTTTTCAAAGTAACCATAAAGAAAGTTTTCGACATTGTAAAAAAATGGTATTTTTAACTGGTATCCAATGTTAAGTAGAAAGTTTATAATCAATAGGAAATCAGTTAGTCAAGGATTTTTTTCCTTTGGCACATTTAAGTTTGCCACGTTTTGTTCTTATACTTGTGTAGAGTCAAACAATGGTAACTTGAGCACCCAAGGAACCAGTAAAACTGTTCAAAACAAAGAAAAAAAATGAAAAATTGCTGAATGGAATCAAACACCCATATTTTTATAGCAAGCAATGTAAAATTGTAACTCAGTTTTAATTTGTAAGACAATCAAGACTGGATGTGATAAATTAAGAACTCTGTTTTTTTTTTGTAGGTCAATCAATACCCGATATAAAATGTGTGCAAGTGAACAACAACCGTGTGGTGGATGACTTCCACTGTAACCTGTACAATAAACCCTCAGAAGACAGTGAGCCTTGCAATACCAATGCCTGTCCTCCGACGTAAGTGTTATCTTGTGATGGGTGCTATTACATAGCTTAAGTATTTATAAAATTTTGATGTATCTTGCGTAGACAGACATTATTTTTCCAGATTAAATCAGAAATTCTGATAATGATGATTTATATTTACCTTCTATATTTGAAATTTGTCAACTTATTTTTGATAACTTCAAAATTACTAATAAAGCAGTTCTGATCACTTTGTGCAGTACAGGTATATATTGTTACATTGAATGTAGAAAAAACAGAAAACTTGTTTTACTGACAACTATTCAGTTTTTAAACCCCTGCAACATGAAGTTGTTATTTACCCCTGCAAACAAAGTTTGGGGGATAAAAAAATCACTCCGTCTGTCCACATACCTTGTGAGCTCATCTCCTAAACATTCAATGGATTTCAGGAAACTTTCCATGAATATTAGACACAGTGGGTAAATATTTTTAAGTTTAAATGTTATTATTTATCTAGATGGTATCCTGGGGACTGGCAGACATGCTCAAGGACATGTGGAGGGGGAACAACTCAGCGAACTGTTCAGTGTGTTGTATTCCAGCATGGCAGTCATACTCCCGTAGCTGAAAGTCATTGTAGTGGGCAGAGAAAACCTCAGACATCTGGCTCTTGTAATATCAGCCCCTGTCCTGGTGTGTGGAAGGCAACTGCTTGGTCTTGTGTAAGTTTAAGATAATTTGCAGATTCTTGTCGCTGCCCACTTTATCTAATAGGCACAATGCAATGCTTTTTCTTTAAGAATCAATCCTTATTCAAGTTTAAAATTTCCTATATCAGATATTGCAAATTCTTCATTTCTTCACCAGATACAAAGTCTTTTAACATTTACTAAGTACATCTGTGATGTGGATCTAACTCATACATATTTTCCTTAATCAATGATAATTTGAGAATTTTTTTTTAGTGTTCCCAGACTTGTGGTAAAGGTGTTAAAAATAGAGAGGTGAAATGTTATACATCACATGACTCCAGTCAACCAGTATCAGCTGATCACTGTGTGGCCAATCAGAAGCCAGCTGAACATGAAGCATGTATGGATAGACCATGTGATACAAGTCTGAGTAAGCTTGTAGATTTTTTGTTTGATGAAAAAATAGGAGATGTGGCATGATTGTGGATTGATGTATTTTTTTAAATATTTTTCCAGAAAGGTTTTGTAATGTGTGTTTATGTCAGGATTCTTTGTTTTTCATTTCATCATAAACCTGAGTCACAAAAGGAAAACAAAACAGACATAATTTAACTCAAATACAGCTTTGATGTAACATTGTCAACCTACGTAAAATCTATCATCTACTTGCTCCATTAACATTTTGCCACTAAAACTCAATTAGTAACAGTAATTTCATCAGTTGATGTGGGCAGCTGTTCAAATATAAGAAAGTGATCTCCTTAATCCAGAATAGTCCAATAGGTAATGAATTAGTGATCAGTTCTTCTGACAATAAACTGAGTGGCTAGTTTTGTGACTAAGCAGTTTCAGTTACTAAGTTATAGCATCCCTGTATTCATCTCATTAAGAGAAATAAAATTTTTATAATTGGTTTACAGGTGGATCATCCTGTACAGACAAAGAAGACTGTCCGTCATATGGATCTGATGTATGTACAGCATATCAAGGCTGGGCTGAAACCAACTGTAAAGAACACTGTGGATATTGTGTAAAAGATCCAGCTAGTAAGTCATGTTGTGAGGCTTAATGGGGAAAATATGAAAAATGTATGACACCAAAACTTAAGCACCACTGAAATTTCTTGCTGAATTATTAGACACAGGCATGATTTTTTCCTGTTTTAAATAGGAATTCTGCTTTTTTGAGGCAGGATATTCCTGTAATGCTAATCTTAATATACAAAATAAGGCTCCTGGTTACCAGTTTTTGTTTTTTTCTTTACTGGCAAAATCATGTCTGTAGACACCCCCCAAAAAAAAACAAAAAAAAAATTGGGGAGTATATAGGATTCTCTCAGTCTTCCAAC
>JAULBM010004735.1:0-11890 GCA_032357055.1 Geukensia granosissima | reverse complement strand
TATCGATCTATAAATAACCATCACCTGTAATTAAATCGAATGAAATATTATCAGGGCAAAGTGGCCAATGTCCTTTGATGGGTAAAAGGAATTCGAAGATACCAAAGGGGCAGACAGAAATCGTTAAGTCGGAAGACAGACAAGACCATGGCCAGCCACCAAAATGAAACGAAAGACATACATAGATTTATGCAACTTACAAATTCTATTTTTCATTTAAAGTTGATATTCTTCTTGCCTTAATTTTACTTCTAAATCGTGTGACTAAAGAATATATCCTATTTTACATTTTGAATTTGTAATTCTGACCTGCGAGTAATTAATATAATTGGTTCTGACCTATAGACATGAAAACGCAATGTACAATCCATATAATTTTGGTTCGCGACAAGACATTTGTTCACATTTTGGAAATTTTTTTAGTAATGATTCATGCGACTATAGAATTTAAATGCCTTTTACATTCTGAATGTATATTTTAAACCTTAAGACATGAATATTTGAATCTTTGACTTCCTACGTTTCGATTCTTATGCTACTGATGATAGGTTACTCCTTGAAATGTACATGTACATATACCACACCTAATTTTTCTATTTAACATTGGTAATTTTGTATTAAGAAACCACTGGGTCGATACCTCTGCTGGTGGAACATTGGTCCCCTAGCTCAGTTGGTAGACTTGTCTGATATGAAATTTATCAAACAATGTTTTATAAAACTCCGGAAGTTTTTCGGTCGCCATCATGATTTGGATGACCGGTATAAAATATCCCTTTCACAAATAACAATGATTTCTCCCACTGCCATAAAAACATAAACAATCCATTCATATCCCGATTGTGACTAACATCGATAGTGACTAAATACCGGCTTTGTCCACTGATTAACACGACGGGTTACACTAGTGGAACATGAGTTGCTTACCCTTCCAGAACACTTGAACTCACCCTGGTTTTTGTGGGGTTCGTGCTACTCCAGCTTTAGTTTTCAATGTAGTGTCGTGCGTTCTTTGTTTGTCTTTCATTTTATTTTGTTGGCCATGGTCTTGTCTGTTTTCCGACTTAACGATTTCTATCTCCCCCTTTGGTATCTTCGAATTCCTTTTACAGAAATTTGCTGCATTTGCTAAAATCTTAAACAAAGAAAAATACGGAAAGGCTCGAAATGTAAAGCGCTTAGTAGTCGTCTTTGTCGTCGGATTTGGATTCCCTTTCCATTCGTTTAGATGTTAGTGCTTCTTTTGCTATATATATTTGAATCTTTAACTTCCTACGTTTTTGAATGGTAAGCATCTACACCAGTCGTGGAATCCTTTATCTCAAATCCGGGTTAACGTCAATCCGAGAAGAGGTCATCTTATTTTTGTATTACCAGTTATAAATCCATAACTAGTTTAGATACACTGATATCATATGGATCAACCAATTCGTGATGGTGACCATAAAATTTTAAGAAGGACGACTTCTACCTTGATTTGGATGTATCTTTGTTGTAGTAATTTATGCGACAACAGTAATGCTCTCTTCAAAAAATCCTGATACTTGGAACAGGCACGAGAGTACCGATTCAACTGTAAAACATAAACAAGGGAAGCAGGAATATTGCCACATAAATATGGAAAGTTTACAATAGGAAAAGTGAAGTCATCCCGTTTGTCGTAAATCTTAGAAACAAGTAAAACAAAATAAAAAGAAATGGTAATCCTACAAAGAAGGAAAAACATCCGCGACATTATGACTGACAATTTTATTGTCTACTTTTTTTCAATTGGACACAGGCATTTTTATCATGACGCACGGCGAAAATAATTCTTGTTCGTGTAGACACCAAACTAATGAATAAGACGAATGAGGTATTGTTCTGGAATGCTGGAATGGCACGATGGAAAACATCCTGTTAAATTACGTAAGTTTAAAATCTTTCAATCTA
Source organism: Geukensia granosissima (assembly GCA_032357055.1). Lineage (NCBI taxonomy): Eukaryota > Metazoa > Mollusca > Bivalvia > Mytilida > Mytilidae > Geukensia > Geukensia granosissima. The sequence goes on along the minus strand of JAULBM010004735.1, from coordinate 9,958 downwards.
TATATATTTAGTAAAGATTAACTTTCATAAACCAGGTTTAACACTAAAAATAAATTTCATTCGAATCCTTACTGAGGCGTGATCATTGGATAGTTATTAAATCATTTTTTATTTCTTTGTTTTCCTGCATTATAAGTCCATTTGTAATGTACAGTAGCTTATTTTGACATTAGTATATTTTTTGAAATTCCCATAGTATTGATCAGCCATTGTTCTTATTGTCTAATACAGGAGATTTTAAACGTGTTATACTGGTTATTAACGTTTGATCACATTTATCTTTTAGAACTTTGTGCAATATAGGATGCGATATGCATAATTAATAGGTAATTGATAAAAATAATACGAATCTGATGAATTAGGTAAATATTTAAATTGGATTGTTTTGCTATTAGTAAAGGAACCTACACGAGGTTTTTTGGATTTAATATACCGACTAAATACACAGCTAAATGTATAACTTGTCAAACCTCTAAGGCAACGTCCGCAACATTTAGTAAAGACATTGCATTGTTACATTTCTGTATTTTTTTTATATTTTGTGACCAATCCCCAGAATTACAAAACATTACAACTCAATTTTAAAACGTCAATGTACAATCAAATGGATGGTCTGTAGAAAATATAATGTGTTTTCTGTAAACATCTTATTCTACTAATGTGATATGTACACGATTCGTTATAAATTTAGGGTGCATTTCTAAATATTTTGACACAAAAAGAAAGCTGGTTAATTTTCGTATTAGAAAAGGGTTTTGAAATTCTGCCCTTTCATAATTTTAAGAATATATGATATTTTTTATAGTTTCAAGTCAAAACTCGATCTTTTCTCATATCTTAACAAACCTAAAATTGACTAGATTTGACGTTTAATAGAATTCTATATTTAAAATTAATTTTCTGAGTTTTGTAAGTGTTAACTATCCGTATTATTCTTTCCATATCCGATAATGTAATGCAATGATCGTGTCCGAGCCGAACCTAACTTTGTTCGTCTGCTGTATAAATTTTGTATGCAAGTAATTTTCTTTAAAAACATTATAAAGTACAATTTTAATTATCATCTTCAAAACCTCAATACATCAATCACAGCATCTTTGTTTGGATTATCACATTTTTTTTATTATACCAATATTTTTGTCGGTATATTACTAGTTTAACGCTTACATTTTTTTCAGTTTCATCTCTGCTGTAGATTACAGCTTTGGAATTTTTAAAATTCAGAATGCATTACATAATGTAGAACATTGATAGGACGTAGAACTGAATTGATACATTTTTCTAGGCAGCTGAATAACTCCGATATATAATTCCATATTCTTACTGGGTTATGGGACGTTAAAAATATTTTTATCGTATGTAAACAAAAGAGTTTTGGGTAATTTGAAGCACCAAATCTTTTGTTCAAAACAAGACCAAGTCAACATTAAAAGAAGTATTAAATTTGATATCTTTTTTAAGATAAGCATTTTGAGGTCAAAGTAAACGATTATATTTTGTTAAGCATTGATCGGACACGTAATAATGAATTGATATGCGGACGTTCGGTATCATTTCGGTGGCTAGATGTTGAAAACTGTATTTTCGTGTGTTAAGCTTCCAATATAATCTTCATTGGTAAATATCAATATATATGTTACGCTCGGCTCATTTAATAGTTTTGAAAAATGCAGAAATCTATGAAATTTGGGTATTTGGTTGAGGAACAATTAATATAGGTTAAACTAAAAAATGGACAATTTCACTTTATAAAAATGAAAAGGTATGGGGTAAATGTGTGAGAGAATGTACTACATACAAGGGTCATGCATTCAACTACGAGGAAAACAGAGGGAATATACAAAACTAGAGGTCTCCACTCGGACTTTAATAAATGTGGAATACCACTCCTTGTGAAAAGCTCTAAAATGCCCAAGATTAAAAATCGTGTATACGTTAAATAGTACTGATTTTTGTCGTTTAATTATTTTTACTGGAATGATTTGATATTATGAGATGTTTTCGAGGTAAACTAAATACGGTCAAATTCGAAATTGCCATTTTCACTGTTGTCGTTCCGGAGTTATGCCCCATGAAATAATTTTCCTTCTTAAAATAATGTCAACATCAATGGAATGCTATGAAATTTGAAATAATGTTGAGGAAAATAAATTCCGACTACATGTTTGTAAGTTCAAATTTGACGATTTTCAGTTTTGTTTTTTAAGTTTATGAGCTTTATATAACTTTTGTATCCCATTGCTGTTATCCTATATATGATTTATCAAGCAGTCTATATCATTTGACTTACAAACTCGGTATATATTATGACTTTGAAATAGGGCAGAAATTTATATTGACTAATTTTCAAAGAACATACCATAAAGTCATTTGTTGGTGTAGTCTAATCAATATTTCTTTTTAACATTTTTACATTAAGAATTTATTTCTTTATGGTAAAAACATTTATAGTGAATATTTTATTAAATAAGGAAAAACGAACTTAATTTTTATTATAAATGATCTTAATATTTCTTTTGGATATTTACGAGCCCTTATATTGGTGGATACCTAGCTGCTGGACTAAAAATTAAGCCAGAACTTAAATGATGAAATGACATACTTTTTAAATGAAAATGGACTGATGGCTTTCTAAAATCTTATGTCGCTTACGCAATTAATTCTGATGAAATCAAGCATAATTGTAGCTACTTTGCAAACATTTACACGGATTTGGCTAACATGTCGTATATGTGGTATGTTTAATTAAAAATTTTTGGCCGTATGTGTGACTTTATATTGTCATTGTTTTTGCCTTAATATACTGGTTTAGTTAATGGTCTTTGTATACGACAAGAAAATATTTAGAGCAGCAGGCGGAAAAAAAAATTTCCCGATGTGTTCATAAAATATATTTGAAGATTTTTTATTGATTCATACATTTTAATGAGCTCTACTTTAGTAATTTCTAAAGGTTGCCAATGTAAAGAAAGTTAATTTAGATATTTGATTAATACCTCCTTAGAAAATTGAATCATTTATTGACGTTCAAAACAATGACCAATAAAGGAAGAAAAATACAGACATCTGGAGTAAGTACACAATTTTATTGATTTCTTTTTTCGGCCACCAGCGTGTCTGATGAACCTAAATCAAGAAAAAGGCGTTACTAGCATTAAATTTGCTTTTTTATTATTTATTTTCGACGTATTTTAGATGTGGATTGTGTCTTTCTTGCATACTTTCCATATTCTTTCTTGGCGATCCTTTGAAACCTTTTCTTTAACCATGAAATAACGAATACCGGATAATAAAAAGGTCAATTCGACGAGTGTCTTTCAGAGGCAGGTACAGCTTACCCTGCCAGACCATCGAATTTCTGGTTGGGTCCGCATTGTTCAAATTGTGATTTAGTTACATATGTCTATGTGTCCTGTTCTGTCTTGTTCGTATTTTCGAGTTTATCGTGTCTCCCGACTTTCACCCTTTTGTCTTGCTCCTCGTTTTTTCTTGCGATTATTCTTTAAATAATGAAACAATTTCATAAAATTTAGAATTATCATAAATATGATTTATTTTGTTTACCTTTTAAACACGTTTCAAGACCGAGAATCTCAAAAAACTAAACCATCGGTGACAACCCGAAGTGATAGCCCACGTAATAAAAGCAGGTTAGTGCCGTGCTTCCTTACAATATACCCTGTAAGTTGAAACTAACAAATAATATTAAAAACTGAAATTCACAAATGATCACATATTGTAACAAATTCTAATCAGTTGCCACTATTGTATAAACTTCTACCATCCGGAAAATTGAACTGAAATAACTACATGTAGTGAGCAGTACTCGATGTCAAACATGTCCCAACTAGCTAAGCTATGTCCAGTGTAGAATACCCATGTTAGAGATCAGGAGAACATAATTCAAAGAGACAATACAAAATTGAAACAAACTTAAAAATAAAACAAAAACAAAAAGAACAAGAGCTCGACTTTGTCATTTGTCATTTTCTTGTCAAGATGTTACGTGGTCTTTTCGACTAAAAACTCTATATACTAGTATTAAAAATTATTATAAAATTTTAAAAAAAATTTGTATTGATATGTTGCTCAAAGAAAACAGCTATAGAAGATTTATTTCAGGTCATTTTACACGTCTGTTCGTAATAAACAAGAAAAAAGTCAGATGACTTTTACTGTTTTACCGAATTTGATGTATATTTTGTGCATCAAGTGAATCTCGTATTTTTTATTTTAAATTATTAAATCTTGAAAAAATATCCCTTGCTTTTTATACAGATCTTCATGCAAGTCAGTTGACTTAGATGAAGAAATAAAAAGATGTCATTCAGCAGTAAAAAATAAATTAACCCTAATATCATTTACAAAGAAGATAATAAATGGCATTGCTATTAAAGACAACATTTATTAAAATCATATCATAGGACCAAATTAGATCAAAACGTTGAAACAAGTAATGTAACAATTTCACAACAGCGTCTACATGGCATCGCATAAAACTAGTAAATGAAAAGTCTTCAACAATACTAATAACAAGCTGATGTTCGTTTGAAATAGATAGCGTGAGATCTTTATTGTCATAGTTATCAATATAACATTTATTACTAGTTGTTTATACCGCTTATTTCGCTTATTTCGTGATAGAATATGTTGTATTGTTTCTTTTATTGATCAATGTTTCTTTTCGATGTTGAAAACATATATTTCAAAAATATTACTAATACAGTTCATAAATAGGTTTTTGTACAGAAATCATTATTTAAAGTTTTAGCAAGGCTGAAAAATTATTCTGTGCTATTCAAATATGCATCTTTTTGTGCCAAAACGTTTCATTAAATTTTGCATTCTTAAAAAGAGATTTGTTTGTAATATATTGATGTGTAGCTCTCCTAATGATGTAAACATTTAGCCATTTAAATGCTGTTTAAAATTCCTCTCAAGAAATATGCTGACAATACTGTCAAATATGTTCTGGTCGTTGATGGGGTGATGAGAACCTGCCAATCGCCCTTTATTTTTGGTAATAATATTCAAAGTTTAAGGAGGCTGTCGATGGAATACCCAGGAAGTGGTTGAAACATGTAAATTTTTTTTTTGAAGAAATATTGCTCCATTTGATATCACAAACTAGTGTTTTGTAAGAAACAGCTGTTGATAAATGGATCACTGCAACAGTTTTAGTGTAATAAATAACATAAAAAGCCCTTAAGTCTGTGAAATAAAGGGTGATAACTTATCAAAATACATATAATTTAGTTGCTTTGTTACGGATATTTCAAAACATATTGTGAGCCATTTCCCCTAAAAACAGCAAAATCTATATTCTTTTAGACTGATCCATGAGGCCATCCTATCTATACGATTTCCTTTCTTTGACAATGGACAGCATCTTTAAGTCAAAACAATGACCAAAGGAGTTAACTTATTTTTAAGAAGTACGAATTGTGAAATGAAAATAAAAAGAGTTCTTTTATCTGTATAGAGACAAAATAGTTACCAACCAATTTTCTAAACAGAAGAAAATATTTAAAAGCAGTTACTTCTCATATGCATGGCATACTTGAGGGTTGAAAATCCAGGTTTATGACCGCCATACAATACAACGTTACGTGAATTTAGCCATTACTTACACTTGATAACCATTCAATAACTCCTCTACTTGTAAATTGCACGATAAAATCAAGATAAACAAGGAGTTCGTGGAGTCCAAGTCTTTGTTCTTTTTATTTCTTTTTCATCTATTACTTTGTTTCGAATTTTCATGTGTGTTTGGACTTTACGTTTTGATCTATCACATAGGAATTCTACACTGGACTGACGTCAATACTTTTGTTTATTTCAACATCAATATACTGTTGTTCTGTCAAGCTTAATGTGGTGTCATTCTTACTTACACTTTACTCTTGATGATGTTCGATTCTAATGATTTACAGCAGTGTTTTCTGTTAGATTTTAAACAAAAAATCTATTCTATATTCATCCAAGGTTTTCTATTTAGTCACACTTTAATATCCAATGGATAGTTTAATAATATTTCAGCATCAAAAAGACAATTTTACCAATTTTGCATAACTATAATGAATTGCGATATGTTGTATTCGTATTCCCAAGGGTAACCTAACATCAGACAAAACAAAGGAAATCCCTGATCCCTAACATAGTAGAGGAAGTACTGAAATCAAAGCAAATGGAAAAAGGAGCTAAATCCAACAGACAGGGCTTCAACTACATTTACGTGCATTACATTTCAAAGACCCTCCATGATTTAAATATTAATGTTTTCACCACAAAGCTTTAACTCCATATCATAACTGTTTTATTGCAATTGGGAAAACTTGCTCATTTCATAAACCATAGGTTTGGTATCTATTGTCCCAAGTCCAGTGTAGAATACCCATGCGAGAGATCAAAAGTGCATAGTCCAAAGACTTATTAGAAACAAACCAAAAGCTAAAACTCAAAAAAAGGAACAAAGGCTTGAAACCCACGAACTCCCTAAAAACAAGAGTGGGATTAGGTGCTCTAGAAGGGTAAGCACCCACTGCCTTTCGTGCAACACCCGGCCTGCAGTCCTTAATGTCAAAATCGGAGTCCAAAGTAGATATATTATTATTTATATGTACGAAGACACCATTCGTTTGATATATTTTGTATACCTTTGCAATCCCCTTTAAAATTGCATTCACGCCATCAATGAGGTCATGTATTTAAATCTTTAGTGCGCTAGTGAAATATGACAATTACTGAATGCTAAGATCTGGTTACGTTATCCAACTTGGGAAATTATACTGCTATTAAATGATTTTGTTTGTTTGTTTGATTGGGGTTTAACGCCACTTTCAACAACATTTCAGTCATATCGCGGCGGTCAGTTTTACTGGTGGAGGAAGCCGGAGTACCCGTAGAGAACCACCGACCTTAGGCAATTATATTTTAGAATTTTTTCAGGACGAACGGGTAGTTTCAATGAGTAACTTTTCAGAGTGGTTCCATAGCCATAATTACAGGGTGCACAACCAGGAACTAAAGTGCACCTGTTCATGCTTTCCTTATAAAATAAACAATTCTGCCATATATCTGCACTATTCAGCTGGACTATAATTTGATTAGCAGAAAACATGTTTAAACAATTTTGATCAGAATTTTAGAGAATAAATTCTTAATAAGGAAAAATATATCGTCACTTCCGCCTCTGCTGTGTGAATAATGGGAAGTTGTCATAGTTTTGTTAGCAATGAAGTCAGGTTGCTCTAAGGTTACTCCGAAACAAAGCATTTATCGCAAAGAACATATTATTCGCTATAACTTCAAGGTAATTTTAAAGAGAAGTTTTAAAGAAAGAAATATTTGCCTAAGATGCAAGTTCTTTCAAGTGACTTCGTTTTTCAGGGAAATTTCATTCATAAGGACCAATTCTAAGACATACCTGAACTGATGGTTTATCATGAAAATCTGTAATCATAATAAGATAGGGCAGTCTTTGGTCATGTTGGTAAATGAAGTTCATTTCATAGACATGAAAACTGACAATTGTCATTGTGATGTGACTCTTCATAAAATGACTCTGATTTTTATATTTATTTACAGAAATGCGTGGATGTAATTCAGCTAAGATGCCCCTATTTAATTCCCTGTCGACCAAGTGTCACAAATGGTTTCCACTACAAACTATAATTAAAACAGTCCTATATAGGCAAACAGTTTCAAAATCAATGAATGTTAGCCAAGAAACAACACAAGGTCTTAAAAACACTTTCGATTTAATAGTCATTAGGATGTTAGCATATTTTTAACTATTTCTAACGTACGAAATCACAACTTCTTTAATACTTAATCATAATTTAAGAGAAATGATGCGCTTCGTTTATATGATGAAAACAAAGGTTTTGTATATCTGAAACATCAATGAAAGAAAACTGTTGTTATTTAGCTAATCATTTAAAATTGTTAGGATTCTTTTTTATAAATAACATAAAATAAACAGTATATGATTTATAATACACGCACATGTCGCTTACCTAGTCTATTTTTGTATCTTGATTTGATCAGTAACGATTTATATCTATACATAGAATACGTGGACATTATTATATATCTTTTTTTATATATAATTTTATATATAACTTACTTTTTAACACAGAGGCAATGACAAAAACCGACCAGTTGACACTTACGGCCATCTCGGCAACATTAACAAAAAGTAATATGAGACATGTACATATAAAAATAAAAGCAAGCATAAAACTATGAACACTTAGAATAGTTTTAGGATCTTAACACCTCTCCCCTCTTCTGATTGGATTATTCATTCATCAGTTTGCATGAGTTTGTGAAATAATTGATTTCCAATTTTGTGTAAATGTTGCGAATGTTTATTTCGAAGTATCTACTCATCAGTAACATAAGCACCAAGGCAGGAAAGCAGAGATAAAAAATAGATGTAAATAATTCGATTTTGTCAGCCAGTCGTATTGTATGTTTTATTAAGGTATGGCTTTCAGTTATGGCGTATTTATTCTTTGGATGATTTCTATTTTCGGCCAGTGTCTTAATTGAAACTTATCTAGCATTTCATCTGTTAATTATCTGCCCTATTTAAGCTATTTAAACAACCAAGTCATTTAATAAAATATCGTTGTGCCCTGTGTTTGTTAAACGTTGTGTTTGATTTGTATGTTATACTGTCGGTCAACTTATGATAGACTATGTTGATTTCTTTCTCGTGTATATCTGTAATTTGTTGACTTTACCCCGCATTTGTGTGCACAGATGTAGTGCCGTCGACATCTAGCAAAGAACATCATTCAAAGCGATGTTAGAAGTCGTTTTGAACTTACAGTGAGGTTCGAGTATTTACACAGTGCCGAAAGCCTAACGGTGACTTTTAGATGAAGAACAGCAATTGAAGCGCTGTTCCTTTGCTTAGAATTTACTTGTATCTATGAGATATTTGTGTCATGAATATTAACACCATGTCCATTCTGTCTATATCAGTTTTCATAATGACCGGAATTGTCTTTTCTAGTTTCATTTTCTGATAAGCTTTTCAGAAAATATCATCTATGCTAATATTTTAGTTTTACTTCATTTTTGTTTTATGAGATAGCTTTCAAATTTTATGTGACCATTTCTAAGCTCATCCATGTTTCTAAAGAACACTAGGACTTGAGTTTACATTTATCATTCTTGCAATATAGACCCCAGCAACTGACGAAGTAATCCTCTTGCCTGTGTCCTACTTTCTTGTCACTCTATTTAAAGGTTATTTACAATGCTTTACCAAACTAGGTGATGCTGCATGTAAGGACAATGACATACGTCTGCAGTAAGTCCTGATATGATATTTACAATAAACGCACGTATCTAAATATCTCCAGTTATTTTGGTGGGTGGGGTTTAATTCACATATACGAAATTACATACATGTAACGTTTTCAGTGGAGATAGGAAACTAAACAATAAAAAGGACAAAGACATTAATTCAATAAAAACACTGGATAAACACAGAGTTTACCGAAGATAGTCAAGATAGTCAATTATAGAAGCGACGCTTATCCAAAGGTACATAGTGAATAAAAATTTACCTGGCAATATATACTTTCGGTTTGGGACGGTCCAGAATCAAAGGAGGGAAGTAGTTATATTATACAAGTAAGCTGTTATTAGAACCAGTCCATATAAAAATCATGCCGGAGGTGAATCATCAATATCAAAAACCCGTGAAACTTAAATATAGAATATAGGATATTTTGTATCTTGTACTGACCTTATCAGGGAAAATATTCAGTGAACCCATAGGGCGAACTAAATACTTTATCGTGATAAAGTCAGTACGGGATACAAAATGTCTTATATTCTTTTTATCGGTAATTTTAAATAACAAAATATTCTCGAGCTGAAAATGTCACATTTTACATCATTTAATACAAGATCTACTTCATTTCAACGTATGGCAACA